>NJDD01004904.1:44365-75690 GCA_002245505.1 Calephelis nemesis | reverse complement strand
GGTAGTAGAATCTGACAAAAAATCGTCGATCTCTTATCGTCGACTTATAGTACCCACGTTGGTCGTGGGGATAGTGCACATGGCTAAATCCGTAAGGCTCGGGTTGAACTTCTGACCGGCAAAGCATTTGTGCGATGAACATAAATTGCTATATTTTTGTAAAACCCGTATCTCTTTAAGTATTTGCAAGTATTAGTATCGTTGTCTAACATCCATAACACAAGCATGTACCTAACTTGATTACTTTAGGCTGAGGTCAATTTGTGTTACTGGTCCAGGAATGTTAATCATTTCAATTCTAAAATAGATTTAGCCATTGTATCTACAGACAAAAAAATGACCGAAAATTAAAGAAACTGTTCACCTCTTGTGTATGATATACCATCTGTCTCCCTACCTGGTAGCTGGAAAAGGCATAATTTGTGTTATATCGGTCACCTGTGCTGTACACCGATTTGCTGCCATAAAAACTGTTGAGTTGTCGGTACCTAATAGTCATTGCAATTTAATCCTAGCCGCAGGCATAAGATAGCGACGCATAAATAACATCTTTGGTACCTATAGGCCAGAGCTTTCTTTTGCCATAGGACGTTTGCCATCAAAACTCACACTAAAATAACAAACTTATCTACTGCTCTAAAAAAAAAACAGATTTTCAGTCACTTCAAGTACTAACATCTGAAACTTACTGTGATATAACTGGAATATTATAAGACAAGGAAGCTGCGCTTTTGACAGAGGAAACTGCTGCTGTCAATAAAAGTCCATGTTTATCAAACTCTGCTCTAACTTCCTTTAGCAGTTGGCTATAGTTATTAACATCTGCCCGACCGTGGACTGAGTCTCTACGATTTGGATACTCCCAATCTAAGTCCAAGCCATCAAAGTTATATTTTCTTATCAAGTTGGTAGCACTGGTAATGAAATTCTTTCGTAGCGTTGCATCTGCTGCCATCTGCGGACACAAAGTTAATTTTGATAAAATTATAAATCCTATATAACTACTATCGCCTCTGTGGTGAAACAATCCGGCTTTAGTTTTGATTAGTTAGAATTTTCGATCAGGTCACGTGTCCTGAGGCGAGTTTAGATGATTTTACCCATTAAAAGAAAGTGCGCAACGCCGCTAAAGAAGTTTTCACTTCAAACAACGTTCTTCGGGTTGGATATATGCCCAGATAGCGGTGGGCTTGCAACCTATCATACTGACGGACTTAGTGTCTTAGGCTAGTCGTGGGTGCTCTGGTTGTGTCTCGAGAAACGCTCCAGTAATATCCTTGGTATCTGTAGGCGCTGTCTTACCATCAGGAGAACCGTTGTAGCATTAAAACACCACTTAAGTATTTCAAGCTTTTTGAAATTTTATTTCTACGTAAATTTTATATAAATAAATATCCGTTTTTTTTTTTAAATGTGGAAAATCCCCTCGGATACCCACTGCTCTCGGGGGAGAACAGCAGGTTATGTCGGACTCGAACCGACTAAAAACCACACTATGACCTTCCTGCCGCCTGGCTAGGAGCGAGATGGGGTCGCGTTGGCATTCACCATCTCGCTCCGCGGCTACGGCCCAGTCCTTATCGGGCCTCCTCCCGCGCTGAAAGAGGAGCGACTCCGGCCACTGGAGTCGCCATTCAGACGTGCGATACTGTGCTGGCCAGAGGAAGTCCCCCGACTCCCCCCGGCAGCCCCGCATCGGAAGCACTTTGAAGGCGGAGGGACCGCCTTCTTGCGCCCCCGGTCCGCCTGCGCCGGAGAGGGCCTGACTTGGGATCGTCCTCCCGGGCCCGCTCCGCGGTCTCCTTTTGCGTTATTACTTCTTCGCAAAAGGAGACCACCGCCTGCCAGGACCTGTCACTAACGAGCATGGCGTTGACTACGCTCGGCAGCGAGAGGTCCTCTCCTACGATCGCTGAGAGAGTACGCCGCTGTTGCTCGAAGGCGACGCACTCTCCCAGCGTGTGGGACGCCGTATCTTCTGGCGCCCCGCACTCGTGGCAGGCGGGGGTCGCCTCCCGTCTCGCGATCTTATGCAAATACTTCCCAAAGCATCCGTGCCCGGAAAGCACCTTCACAAGTCGGAACGTCAGCGACCCGAACCGCCGCTGCAACCACCCTCGGAGGACCGGTCGGATTGCCTCCACCGTCGCCTGCCCAGGGACAGGTGGGGCAAGGTCCTCCTTCCACCGCTAATGTGTTGCCATATTAATTTCTAACAGTCTTTTATAATATAAATATCCCTGGACAACTTACACAAATTGAATCTAACCCCAAAGTAAGCAAATTATATGCTTGTGTTATGGGTGTAAGCAAACGATGCTTATAGATAGAGATAGTTAAATAGATACCAAAATAAATTTAATAAACACCCAGACCCGGAAATGCAGACATCTAAATGTTCATCACACAAATGCCTGCCCCTGTCGGGAAAGGAACCCAAGCCTCGCGGTAAGTCGATGTAGTTAGGCGTGTACGCTAGCCACTCGACCAACGAGGCGGTCAAACTTTATAAATTTAGTGTTGTTATCTTTCCAACAAAAAAGTTAAAAAAAAAATGAATAAACTTACCTTGGAATACTTGGCAGACCCTTCATTCCAGCCGCCGACGGCTAATATTGTTTTAAGATTTGTGTTTTTGTTCTTCAGAGCGTTGAATTTATTAAAATTGTCTAAAATAAACAAAGTGAATTCAAACATTATTGTCTGGATTTAGGAAAATTGCTTTTAAATTTACAGAACTTAACAAAAATTTAGAGATTGATACTTATTCGTTTTGAAAATGAAATCCAAATAAAATGATTTAATTTGTAATTTCCTGCCGAAAAATGTACTTGTATTGTAGAGGTACCAGTATGTATATTATTTTATACACCTCTTTAATATACTCAGTTATATTCTTACATTTTTTCGCTTTTTTTATGATATTGGAAGGCAAACAAGCAGACGGATTTCCTGATGGTAAGAAATTCACGCCGCCTAGAGACACCAAAGGTGGTAATGGTGCGTTGCCAACCTGGGGCCGGGATGTTAGGCCTCGAGCAAAAGTAAGTTTACCGGCTACCTTACCCTCCGAACCGGAACACGTCATGACGTCATGACGCTTCACCAATTTGTCCAATTTTATAAACATAATATATTTTCTTCAGGATACAGTATTATAGTAATGCCACCTCTACATCTTTTAAAAAGTTCAATTTTTATTCTGAGCCCTAACCATGAGTTGCTTTAGATTACGTTCGATAAGTTACGTGTCGAAATCTATGACACTTTTGGTCTAAAAATGTGATTCTCTTAGTTACCAATAGAGGTGCTGTTCCAAGTTTTCATACAAATAATTTACAGAGACGATAGCGAGGAAACTTGACAAGCCGTAAACTCATGGTAAGGGCTCAGACATTGTTTTATATTTTTCCGTTCTAATTTTATATACAACTTTTCTATTTTAACTTTTTTGAATATTCTTCTTTCGCTTACAGATAGCGGAGTTTGCATTTTAATGCAATACTGAGCCCAGGCTCGGTAATGAAGACATTTGAATGTTCATCACACAAATGTCTGCTCCTCGGGAATCGAACCCGAGCTTCACGGTTGATTGGTGGAGTTAGTTGTGTATGCTAGCCCTTTGACCAACGAGGTGGTTAATTTTAAAATGACAACAAAACTTACAAAATATTAACATTACTCGTAAGAGCATGTTGCACAAAAAAGGTGCTTGAATATTTGGCAGTTCTATTTAAATTCTTTCCTTTCTGTAAATCTGTGCTAGGGATTCTTGTGCGCCCTAACGTGTGGACCTACCAGGATCGAGGCAAGGACGATGATGATAGGAAATTGATACAAATCGATTATTTGGGACCATCGCATCATATATTTGATCGCGTCTGTGGTCTTGCGGTCTGGCTTCATGTGGTCTCGGGTTCGATCCCCGGATCGGGCAACAAAAGAGTAGGAAAATGTATTTTTAACGCCCATATCCCCGAAGAGGTGGCCGAGGCACAACCAGGGCCCATGAATAGCCCAACACACTATGTCCCATTATGTGATTGGTGGCAAGCCTATCGCCTACCGGCAACTATCCAATACCGAGCAATATCTTTTTTATTACAGGTCAAGTCCAACACCAACACACAGACAAATTCCGTTCTTTCACATTGCAAAGGAGAGACGTTATTGTATTTTAATTTTAGCAGCTGTATCGTCAAAAGAGTCCGAGTTCAAAATATGTAGTCTCAGGTAAAATATGTGCTTTTTTGAATACTCGGTTGTTCAAATGGTTAGAGCATTCACGGCGAATGACTAAAGTATGCAGATACAAATCCTTTCAAAGCCTGTTTTTCAAGAAGTCGGGAAATTATACCAGATATCAACCTAGTTTTACCTGTATCGATTTAAGAGGCTACAGCACTCACCTATGTCTATTAACACAGGCTACTTTTTTATCCCGATAGAACAAGGGGGCTTCCGGGAAAGCCTAATAACTTTACGACGCAGGTATAGCCGCGGTACCGTCTAGTAAATTGCAATTCTTACCTAGTCCCCAATTATCGGATAAATCCAAATACGCATCCAATGAAACCACTTCCCCATTTGAGTTGATCCCAGCGAAGGTATAGACCAGATGGGTACACAAGTCTACGTTTATGTGGCTGACGTCAAACTTGCCCAACCCACTCCTGTATGTTGCCCATGTCCCATAGTAGCAAATTACTACTTCTGTTAAAATAAAAAAAGTGTAAAAGTCTAGAAACTTTACTCCCAGTACGACATCTTTCCTAATATATCTCCTTTTTTGTTAAGCAGGTCATAAGAAGCGAGCGTCGGTTTGTTTGTCACATACATCAGACCTAGTTGGTAACTCGAAAGAGAAAGTTCGTCGAAGTGGCCGGACTTTTTTAATAATATAAAATAACAGTACTTTAATAATAAAAGACTTAAAGGCATTTTCATTTTGAATTATTAAAAGAAATATTTCTATTTACCACACTGCTCTCTTGATGATAAGTAAGAGATAACCGTGGTCTAAAGACACCATAGATGTTACAGTGGACTACTGTAGAAGACTACAGAGCAGAGGCGATGAACTTTGTTGGCGTTGACTACGTAAGAGTTCCATTCAAAATTCGATCCCTGTGTCGTGCAACTCAAAAACATGCTTTTAATTTATAGGTATAACTCCTTTATAAGCTGTCTAATTGCACGAGATTCTAAAAGAAATGCATAATAAAACGTAAACCAATTATTTGTGTATGATTTCAACTAATCACATGTAAAATTTCACCTCTTTAGGCTCAACAATTAAACTGATAACCATCGCAATTCGTACATAATGTTCGGATAGCTATAAAAAGGGAAAACAGTTTTTGATTACTCACTCCCTCCCTAATGCACATTTTAAAGTTATACTTCTTTTGGCCGCGTTAGGAAAAATGATGAGGGTAAATTTTTACGATGCGCGCGCACACCGTCACGAAAAACCGACATCATGAAGTTAGCTATAGATAACATTTTAGTTTCTTTATTTAACTAAATAATGCAGTATAATAAAACTTTTAATGTATAAAATACCTTTTTTCTATGGTTAGTGTCATTTTGTCTACAAATGTAAAATAAGGCAAAAGATAAAATTTTTAAAAAGATTTTTATCTTATTACGCCGAAGAAGTATAACTTCTAACGCGTGTACATAAGTACACACATAATTTTTGTTATTTACCATACACAATTACACGACGTTATATAAAAAAAATATCTGTATGACTCAAATTATAAAGTTCGACATTTTCCCGGGGCAACGCATACCTGAAGGCAGGGTAGCCGACAGACTTCTACGTACGGATAAAGAATCCAAGACTATTAAAATCCATGCTGTCTCGAGGCAATGGTTGTCTCTTACCATCTGAATCAGCTTATCCACTATCATATAATATAAATAACGGATCCACAGTAATGGCACTGTAATCGAAATAACTTACTTTCTTTTGCTAGTCCAAAATTAAATACAAATATGATTAAAAAAGTTACTAACAATCGACACATTGTAATTTGCGAGTAAGTGACACTTCTAATACTTACGCGGTGTTTCCTTTATTATAAATAACTTATCTTATCAAATATTGAAGGATGCAATAAATATGATGGAATAATTCCACTGAGATTTTTATATGCATATAAAAGACTTAAGAGGCATTATCATTTTGATTTATTTAAAGAAATTTTCTACATGTACGTTTTTTATGATAGTGGAAGGCAAAGAAGCAGACGGATTTCCTGATGGTAAGAAATTCACGCCGCCTAGAGACACCAAAGGTGTCTCTAGGCGGCGTGAATTAATGGTGCGTTGCCAACCTTAGGCCCTTATGATAGGCTCCGGACGAGATGCTGCGAAACTCTTCCACCTAGTCAGATATCACGGTGCTAGTGATACTCGCCCTTTTTCGAGCTGTCTAGCACAGGAAGGCAAATGGTCTATTCTGCAAAGGAGTCCAGACCAACACAAGGTATACCTGTCATATTTTTTTTTATTTGAGAGGTTAGCAAACAACCATAAAGCTCTCTTGATGGTAAGAGTTAACCGTCGCCTAAAGACACCATTAATGTTACAGGTGCGTATCTATTCTGAGAACGGGATGGAAGGCCTATCCTACCCTCGGAACAGGAACATGACAGAGTCATTAAGGCCCTATTCTTATTGCCTTAAGGCTGTGGATCCTTGGGAACTCGGGCAAGTCATAATTTTCACCATAGGTTCATTTATTATAAAAAAAACACTTATGCAACTTCACAGTATTTTTACAGAGCTACCGCTTTCGCTATTTAAAGGATTTATGCCTAGAGCTATTATTCTCATATTTTATAATGCACATTTGAATTTTCGCATTCACAATAGTGGGATCAATTAGTGAGATCAAAAAAAAGCTCAATTGGTTGAATGATGGGCTTTTTCAAGCTTGACATATGCATAACATTAAAGTATCTTCACGCTCATATCCCCGAAGAGGTAGGCAGAGGCACTCACGACTAGCCGAAGACACTGAGTCCCACAATGTGATAGGTGGCAAGCCTATCGCCAACCGGGCACATTTCCAATCCCGACTAAATTTTTTTTTTATTAGAAATAGAAATTTATATATTATATAATTTTTTTTATATATTTTAATATTATAATAGAAATATTTTTATTAGAAAATTGGATTTTTCCATAAACCGCCAACCGTGCCAACCGGGCACATATTCAATCACGATCAACTTTTTTTATTAGAAAATTAGAAGAACCCAATTTTCTTTTTGTTGGCCGACCCGGGATTCGAACCCGGGACCTCATGCAATCAAGTCCAACACCCGGACTGCTAGACCACAGAGGCGATAACATTAAACATTACAATAATTCTCTACAAAGTCATACTATAGTGCATCTAATACCATTTCAATTTCGTCAGCTTTCAAACAAAGTCCGCATCGAAATCGGCCCATTCGTTTAAAAGCTTTAATGCCATAGGCATACAAACACACACACCAAACTTATTACACCACCCTTTTTTGGCCGTGGATCAATAACAGAATGATGCAATGATTACCCAGGGACCTACCCAGGGACACTTTCAGGGGCAGACAAAATTGCTTCAATAAACAATAAATAAATCTTTTTTACCAGGAGGAGTCAAACGATTAAGTCGGTCATCACCTGATGGAGAGTGATCACCGCCGCCCACGGACATCCGCACGCCATTGCCGTTGCCGTTGCCGACCTTTAAGGAATGAGTACGCTCTTTTCTTTGACTGTCTTTTGACAGATTAAAAAAATTTATATAACCTTGAACTAAGCAAATTGTATGCTTCTGCTATGGGTGCTGTAAAATTGAAATTTACATGGATAATTTTTTTTTTAAATAAATGTATTTTTTCAAATACTAGAAAATATAAAAAAAACACATCGACATGTATATAACCCTAAGAAATAAGTTGTAATTGCAGCAGTAAACGTATTTTTGCTACTTGACAATACCGGTGAGATGAAACAACTTGAAAGTGGTAGGATATCTATATAACAATATTAATACATGATTAATACTAGACACTTGATGAATGAATTTCCTTGATATGTATGTAACGCTACTATAGTTCAGGGTTGACATGTACTGAAATCCAGACAAATAGATATTGGTAATGAATAAATATGTCTGAAGAAATTCAAATTTCAATTTCACAATAAGTAATTAATTATATGCTTAATTCATCGGTGCTAGTTAACGATAGAAATAGAAATATAAAATAATTACATAGAAATACTTAAATTATGTAGGTCACACTGAGTTATGCGAACTTAAAAAAAAAACAAAAACATGTTTTTAACAAAATATTTATTTATGTTTATTGCTTTTCAAAATAATCTTCTTTAAAGTTTAAACAATTTTTAATGCGATCGAACCATTTTTAAAACAAGAGGACCACAGATCTGAAGGCTGCATGTTTTCTACGTGCTGATTGAACGCTCTCACTGCCTCTTCGGAGTTGGTAAAAGTAAAACCTCTCATCAAATCTTCGATTTTGGGAAAAATACAGAAATCACAGGGTGCTAGGTCGGGGCTACGCGCAGGATGAGTGACGAGATGTACTTTTACGAAAGCTAAAAATGACTTTGTTTTGTTGGCCGTGTGTGAAGAAGCGTAATCACTGTGTCGGAGAATGCGGCTTTGGGTCGTCTTCCACGAACTTTTTCTAACACCCAGGGTAAACGGTTACGTACTGGGTAACTGGAGACGGCTGTTGAAGGCCGCCCTATACAAAATTCATCATGTAAAGAAACTCGACCTCTCTCAAATTCAGCACACCATCACCTCATTTTGCTCAAACAAGGTGCTTCTCTCCCAAAAGCATTTTGAAGACGAGCGGCACAGTCTTGCGGAGAATGAGAACTTTTAAAATCATCGCTCTAAAATCTTTTTGACTTAATTCTATTTTCGTTGCGTACGTAAAACTTTGATGTTTGGTAAAAAAAATAACTGTCAAATTATTTCTCGCCAAGCGTTATTTTTATTGTTAAGAAGGTTGAAATATTTTCAAAATATAACATTCGAAATTTAAATAGTTCCGATTAGCTAGAAGTCCAAAACTTTTAGTGTGCTCTATGTACAAATGTAAATGTCGTCATAAAATCTTGTTTCATCAAAATTAAATATGTTCGTGGGTGGAAGATTTTGAATTTCGGACTCAAGATTATCAAAGAATTTATTAATTTTATCTTCATTTACCGGAGCACCGGAGCTGCTTTCACTGATATTATGCCCTAACGTCTTTAAGTCTCGATGTCTCGCCAGAAAGAGTTTATCCATTCCCAGCCAAGACGATTTTTTTCTTTTTTTTTTGGGAGTTTTTGGAAGGCAAACAAGCAGACGGATCTCCTGATGGTAAGAAATTCACTGTCACTGATGGCAATGACGGTGTTAGTGACGGTAAGCCTTTGCTCGCACTTTACGAGCTGCCTGGCAGGAAGGCAGATGGTCTATTCTGCAAAGGAGCCCGGACCAACACGGGAAAACGAACGAAAACACGTTGGACAGCTTCTATTTTTTTAACAGTTCGTTTACGAAGTTTGTTGGGTAATTGCTATATTGTTCAAATTCAATGTTGCCTGTACCCGGCAGCATTACCTTAGGGAACTCAACATAACAGTACTGAAAGCTGTAACTAGTAACTTCTTATAAGGCAGTGAAATGGAGTAAGTAAAAACAGTACCTTACATAAGTAGATTACCACTTGCAAGTGATGGGGTAACTCATCCCACAAAATTTAATTATGTCTAAAAACTTATCTGACTTTCACTTTCTGTCTATGAGTTTAAAAACAAAACACGTACGCAATTCTAACTTTTATATGAGCCGACTGAAGGCCGACTGTCAAGCTTTCTAAATTATTGCGATGTTTTCTGGGGAAAAAGCTATGTTCATAAAAGCTTCTGGGTTTTAAAAATTCAATTTTCGGACGGAGCTTCTAAAGGTATTTCGTTTGGATATGTCCAATGAATTTTATTAAACTATCCAAAGTAAAAATTTACAATTTAATCTAAGTCTTTTGGAGTTGTGACGCGACGACCCCATTGCTTGACCATGAACAATACAATAATATTCAGATTATTGGATTATAATTAATAATACTTGCCTTTTTTATGACATTGGAAGACAAACAAGCAGACGGATTTCCTGGTGGTAAGAAATTCACGCCACCTAGAGACACCAAAGGTGGTAATGGTGCGTTGCCAACCTGAGGCCGGGATGCTAGGCCTCGAGCAAAAGTAAGTTTATCGGCTACCTTATCCTCCAAACAGGAACACGTCACGACGTTATGGCGGCTGGAATAGGGAGGGCGGTGGTTCCTATCCGGGCGAGTCGCTGCGAAACTCTAGCACCTAGTCAGATGTCACGATTTTAGTGACAGTAAGCTTATGCTCGCCTTTTACGAGCTGCTTGGAAGGAAGTCATGGTCTATTCTGCAAAGGAGCCCGGACCAACACGGGGAAAGTCTCGTAAAATCTCCATAATGGATATTAATCAGACTTACTTAGGTTGTAGTTTGCATTACCTACCGAGATACTTAAAGGCTATGTTCATCCAACTGCGCAAAGAGAAAAAAATGTTTTGCGTAAAATTTGTCATCCTAACTAACGAAATATTTGCTTAACGAGTTGGTGTTATATTCTGTAGGTAACAAACTAAATATTATTACTGATCAAAGAGGGAAGCAAATATTTATCTGAAATTGATTATCTAAATTTGTTCTCTAAAATTACTGAACTGCTTTTAACTAATTTTGGTAGAATTGCTGCTGAGATACTTTTATTAGATTATGCAAAGAGGAATTAGTATATTATATTGTATAGAATACAACACATTAAATTTTAATAGGACTAGTTTTTGATGACTAACTCCTTAATGGCTGTATGCACAATTTTTTGTTTACCATACACAATTACTTTTAAGTTGTTTTGAATTACGTGTTACTTGTATATAGTTTTGGTTAATAGATATTCAAAAAATTCATGTGTAAGAAGCTTTATTTATATGAATACTTTGACGATGGGATAGTTTTTCAAGTAATAAGCGCAGTTAAATTTCGCCTATATTGTTTAATAAAGCATGATTTTTGCGCCTTTAATAAGAAGATATACGAAAGATACACCTTTACCAGGAAAATATCCGACGTTTGTTGAGAATCTACCTAGGTTGTTGGTTTAACACTACCAACAAATAACAAAAGTATGAAACAATTTAATTTTAAAATATTGATTGATTTTTATAAGGAACATTTTCACAGACTTAAGCTTATCAACGACGTATAACTAAATAAACAATTTTCAATTATCTCCGGTTATCTTAAAAAGCTATGACTTAAGAGGAAAGTAATTAACATTTTGGCAATTTTAGGGTATTCTTTGATTTGTAAATGATAAAAAGCAGTTGCGACTTTTATGTATCTGATAAAAGAATAATATCTCTTAGAATATTATATTAGTGTAACTCCCAGCCTTTTAAAATTTATTTTACTAAAAACACCAACTGTCCTTTTAAACTACCCCAAGGATAAACGTCCAGACATATTACACGACGTTATTCAAAAATTATCTGTATAACTCAGCGGTCGGCAAACTTATGGCAAGCAAGGGCCACAAGGTGAAAAAATAAACTAAAGATGGACCACGTTCTTGATATTAACCCTAGAAGTCCAATATACCTACCCTACGTATAATTGGTCATATCCCATATAAAAAATGAAAATGCCATTAAAATTGTTAAAATTAAGAATTTTTAATTCGTGCAAACTTGAATAGTATTTATGTGTTTGGGATTTATAGATGACAAAAATATCACCGAACAATAGAAATAAAATTTTCAAACCTGATTTTATACTAATTTCAGTGTGATGTCTGAGGTCAACCTCAGAACCTCCAAATTCAAATTTGGGAGGATATTTCTGGTTTCTAGTTTGGGAGGTAGTTGCAATTAGTAAAATAGCTCTCAAATGCATCTGTGACAGGAGAAGCTTATTAGGTATTTATATTTTCTGTAATTGACAATTAAAATAGTTCGTTAGCATACATACTAACTGCTACCAAAAATAATAACGAACTGCTGAGCAAACCTTTTCAATTCGTTGAAATTAGTGTTATCGTTAAATTTGTAAAGATCATTGATTTCATAGAAAGAGCTTTTGAGTGCTTCAATAGATTTGAAATCAATCACATTCATTTGTACGTGACTCCTTTTTGTTCATCAATATCACACGAAAGAGGGTTTGCAACAATATTCAGTTTGCTTAATTTTTTTAAAACCACCAAATTAGTTGCTGAATTGAGTTTGAAGTTGTATTAAATTATCCTCCATTTTGCGGGTGGGCGAAAATCGCAGTCTTAAGGTAGAACACAGTACGCCGTATATTATACGTACAAACCGCGGATCGTTTATGCATTTTTTCTGATGTTTATAACTTACTAACTGTCCCGGCGAACTTCGTACCGCCCGCTCAGTTTGTATGGGAAAAAATAAAATGTTATTACGTTTTCGAACAAATGATGGTCGAATTTAATTAAGTAACCACGTTTCCGAACAAGCGATGCTCTTTCAATATAGTCCTACTAATATCTAATCTGTGCTATAGTCTATTGCTGTGAATGACATTGACATTCGTTACGCGCGTTTTTTAAAATATGCAAAATTAAATGTATATTTTCAATATTTCTGAGAGATTTTCTTAATAATTTTTCCGTAGAACCTTCTCCTAATAATAACAAATACAACAAAAAAGAATTAGTGAAATCGGTCCAGCCATTCACGCATGATGCCGTGACCAAGAAAGACGGGTTTCATTTTTATATAATATAATATAGATTTACGAAACATTCACGGGCCACAAGTGAGATGTCGGTAACCCGCAATCATGTGAACTCATGTGATAAAGTTCGCCTTTTTCCGCTGGACATTCCGTTGGACAATCCATGGCCAAATTATCCTAGGGCCAACTCTTGCCACCATAGTCATATAAACATATTTGCTGAGCCGTAGTAATGTCTAGTTACTTCAGACTACCTACGAATGGTTAAACTTACGGATTACGATTCGTTGATTTTATCTCTCATGGTTAGTCATTACTATAATGACACAATACGTCATGTAAAACTCCTTATCAGATTTTATGACTATTGTATTATAAGTCAAGCACCTTTGATGTTACTGATATTTCCAATGATCAGTATCTACTGTTTCATCATTTCTTTTATTCTATTGCAATACGTGACTTTTACAAATTCTCTGAAATCTGAAGTGAATCTGAAATATACTATGATAGTTTATATCTCTGATAAAATATCCGTATCCGTGGATATGTGAGAAAAATCTGAATCCGTATCTGTTTTAATTATTGGCTGATTTTTGAGAAATACAGGCTTTTTTATCGCGATTATATTTAAATTGATTTTTTTAAGATATCAGAATCAGAATCAGATAAGACAGTGAACAAGATCACGGCTCTCCTGATGGTAAGAAATATCGTGGCCTTTGAACACTATAAATATTATAGGTGCGTCACTGTCCCGTGGCCGGGATTTTAGGCCTATTGTGCGAGTCGACCCTACTCTCCTCAGTTTTTGATTGAAAGGAAAAATTAAAAAAAATGAAATTGAAAAAAAAACAAAATAATTCTCAATTCTCAACCACAACCGTATTTATGTCATGTACTTCATAGCAACACTCGAAAGAGTATGAAATTACACCCGCTACGGGAATTGTGAAAAATGGTGGGATATTTCAAGCTTGCAATGTGTCACAATCGAAACTAACAAACTAGATTACCATTTGTTTAAAGTTTTAGTAACGATTGATGGTAGATATTCTCTTATTTGAATATCTCTCCACTTCTGTTACATATCATGTCATTTTTGCAGTTGTTAGGATTATTTACATTGTTACCAATGCCTGATTAATTAAAGTAACAGAAGGTGACTCAAAACGTAACGCTTTTGTTATCAAATTGGAAGGCAAACAAGCAGGCGGATTTCCTGATGGTAAGAAATTCAAGCCGCCTACCAGATACCAAAGGTGGTAATGGTGCGTTGTCAACCTGAGGCAGGGATATTAGACCTCGAGCAAAAGTAAGTTTACCGGCTACCTTACCCTCCGAACCGAAACACGTCATGACGTTATTGCGGCAAGAATAATTAAGGCGCTGGTACCAATCCAGGCGAGTCGCTGCGAAACTCTACCACCTAGTCAGATGTCACGGTGTTAGTGACGGTAAGCCTATGCTCGCCTTTCATGAGCTGCCTGGCAGGAAGGAAGATGGTCTATTCTGTAGAGGAGCCCGGACCAACACGGGGCAAATATCTTTCCACTTCTGTTACATATGTCATTTTCGCAGTCATTAGGATTGTTTTTGTTACCCACAGTGTTACCCAATGCCTGATTAACAAAAGTAACACCAAGTAACACAAGGTGACTCAAAACGTAACTTTTGTTATCAAATTATTTGATTATTACATATTAATAAATGAGTAATGTACAACATTATTATATAAAAAACCGAATAATGATTGGGAATCAAATTAATTACATTTGGTTATATTTCTTTTAAATTTTACAGATGACAATTTATAAACTTGTGATTCTGACAAGAATCGTCAGCAGTATTTCGTGCAAAATAATCCAATCGACTTAAAGTTACTCGGCTAAAAATAACATTATTTATTATTTTTGTTACTCAAGTAATTTGGATACGCTACACTTAACAGATTTATAGAAACAAAGAATAAATAAATAACAATTTTTCTTTTAGTTCAACGATTAAATTCGAAAATTCTGTCTAATGGCCATACTTGACCTTTTGTAAAAATTGGACTTTTCTCCGCATATGCTATGCATATATAAAATTTTGAATTATGAATGTAGTTATAGGCAGATGTGAGGCTGTAAAAGTGATATAAAGTTGTTAGCTATCAGTTATTAGCTGTTAGAACTGAATGCCAACGCGACCCCATCTCGCTCCTAGCCGGGCGGCACAAAGGTCATAGTGTGGTTTTTAGTCGGTTCGAGTCCGACATAACCCGTTGTTCTCCCCCGAGAGCAGCGGGTATCCGGGGGGATTTTCCACACTTAAAAAAAAAAAAAAAAATTGTTACCCAATAAATTGGTATCGTTAACAAGTTAAACTTTTTATTAATTATTTAAATGTTAAAGGTGTGTAAGGTTTGCACAAAATGTATGTTTTTGGATATGGTTTCGTAAAAATAACTGATAGTATTAGAAAAAACAAAACTTTTTATGAATTGTGAATGTATAAGATAAATTAGATAGTGCCTTCACCGTTCCTTTCATTCCGTTTTATTTGAAAGCATGTTTTGCGGTACTATTATTTTTTTTAGAAAAAAGACAAAGCTCTGGCTGTTCATAGATATCGTACTAGCAAAACCATTGATATGATTGTAAAAATTATCTAGTTTGAAACTGGACGACTCATTACTAAGTTTTGCTCTAGTTTTCGTCATTGACGCAAACTTTTAGTTAGTCCACAGATCCAGAACAGAAGCAAGTTTGAATTTAATTAACGACCCATTTTCTAATATTGAAAGGTAAAAACAGTTGCTTTAAAAAAAACTATTCGATCCTGTTAATATGTGGTAATGGAAAGCAGACTTTTTCGCAATTTTTTTTTATGATACTGGAAGGCAAACAAGCAGACGGATTTCCTGATGGTAAGAAATTCACGCCGCCTGGAGACACCAAAGGTGGTAATGGTACGTTGCCAACCTGAGACCGGGATTTTAGACTCGAGCAAAAGTATGTTTACCGGCTACCTTACCCTCCGAACTGGAACCAGCCATGACGTTATGGTGGCCGGAATAGGTAAGGTGGTGATCAATCCGGATGAGTCACTGCTAAACTCTACCACCTACACAGATATCATGGTATTAGTGACGGTAAGCCTATGCTCGCGTTTTACGAGCTGCCTGGCAGGAAGGCAGATGGTATATTCAGCGATCGAAACGCGATCGATTGCTATGACAAATATTGAAAGTTACTTGAAAGCCCTGCAAATACATATCTTTGAATGGAAACACTGGTCTTGTGTGTTCAATGTTGGTAATACATTAAACATCGCTAAACTCCGTATTTTAAAGAAATAAGAGAATAAAGAAGAAAATTACTTCACAACTACCACAATCCCATAAAATGGTGGTTTTAGATTTAAAAAAGAAAACAAATAAATATCCCCGGACAAATTACACAAATTGTTTTTTTTTATGGAAGGCAAATAAGGAGACGGATTTCCTGATGGTAAGAAATTCACTGCGATCGGAGACACCAAAGGTTATAATGGTGCCAACATAAAGGTTGACAATGCTATACGTTTTAGTATCTCGATTCAAATACACAGATACTTGCCCAAAATCCAAATGACATAGCCGTCAGGAATCGAACCCCAGCTCGGGGTTGGTCGGTGGAGTTAGACGTGTACCTTTTGCCTGAGAAGGTGGTCAAGGGCGGTTTAGTGCGTATATGTATTATGTGCGTCGCTATTGCTTGAGTGTAAGGCTCATCGTGAAAATCTACCAGACCGGTCAGTCATAACGGCGACCGAATTAAGCTGTGGATTCTCAGCCAGAAGTTGTTTCACAGCATGCTACCACAAAGTAGTTTGTACAAGAGGAAGCAATCGAGCAAGTGGGTCACCTGATGGAAAGTGATCACCGTCACCCACGGACATCCGCAACATCAGGAGTGTCACAGATGCGTTGCCGACCTTTAAGGAATGAGTACGATCTTTTCTTGAAGGTCCTAAGTCATAGCTGTTTGGGAATACCGCCCGCGGTAACTTATTCCACAATTATCTATGTTCTACGGGAAACCAAGAAGGAAAGCAGAGTGCTTATTTGTCTAGTAGACCTGGCGGTTACTTTTGTCTATAATCTAAATTGTCGAGTTAAATTGTCATTTTATCGAGGAACAATAGTAACGGGATTTGAAATTGTTTTCACTCTCCAATTGCACTAACGAGTGAGTATTGATTTAAACCTTTTATTTCTAACAGATTGGTTTGAGATAGCTCTGCAATGAATGATTGGATATTCAAGGGGCGATTTTAAAGACGGGACATTTGAAATTTAGCTCGAAACGTAAATTTTAATGCTGTATTTTTCCTATACTTTTTTTTCTTTTCTAAAATATATTCGCTGACATTGCACATTTTTGTTGTGTTAATAAGTGATAACAGTATTTTTTTACTATTGTTACTAACAAAATATGGATAGTTGCCTGTAGCGATAAAAATATTATTGTTAGTTTAAAGTGATAGCGGCATTCATCAACTAACAAAATACAGCAAAATGATCTTTTTTTTATGATATTAAAAGGTAAACAAGCAGACGGATTTCCTGATGGTAAAAAATTCACGCCGCCTAGAGACACCAAAGTTGGTAATGCCAACCTGAGGCTGGGATGAAAGGCCTTGAGCAAAAGTAAGTTTACCGGCTACATTATCCTCCGAACCGAAACATGTCAACGGCAAGCATTGGACGTTATGGCGGCAGGAATAGGTAAGGCGGTGGTATAAATCCGGGCAAGTCGCTGCGAAACTTTAGCACCTAGTAGGATGTTGCGGTGTTAGTGACGGAAAGCCTATGCTCGTTTTTACGAGCTGCCTGGTAGGAAGGCAGATGGTCTATTCTACAAAGGAGCTCGGACCAACATGGGGGAAATTATTGTTATTAACAAAGTTACTGGATAGTTGCCTGTAGCGATAAAAATATCGTGATTTAAAAATGATAGTGGTAATCACCAACTAACAAAATATAGCAGATGATCGTATCTATTTTTATTTTTATCATAAATTATCATACGAAATGACTAAGGAAAGAGATCAGAAATCTATATTTATATTTTTTGTGACAATGTTACCAATCTTTGAGCATTATCAATCGAGATAACAAATGTTTATCCACTCTGATTCCTTTATATATTTTTAGAATAAGTGAATGAACTTTCTATGGTGACTTACAATGAAATGAAATGAAAATTATTTATATGCGGAATATGTGTGTTAAAAAGTTGTTAATAAAATATTTAAGAATACAACATATTCTACTACATTGTGGTGTGCAAATATTTAATTAAATTTAAGAAGTTACATATTTATATAAATGTACATTTAAATCGCAGCACTTATTTATATTTGTAATAAACATTTTATTTATTTATAAACATAAGTTTCATAACTTATTATAATTAAATTTAAAGGTAGATTAATTTTTAGTCCTATCTACCGTACACTGCCAATAAAGTAAATACATAAGCATTTTCAAAAGTACAAGTTTATAGTTTGTAGCAGGTAGGTACCTACATAAAAGGCTGTCTTATCGCCAAACAAAAAAAAAACATATAAACAGAGGTTCAGTATGTAAGGAAATTAAACATACCAAAACTGTAAAGTGGGTGTTATAATAATATTTAAAAAAATGTATGAAGTATACGACGACCCTACTCACCAAATTTCATGGCTGTACCTCTAACCGTATTAATTGTTCGGAAATGATGAATCAGTCAGTCAGGATATGTTATTTTATAAGTATAGGTAACAAGCGGCCCGCCCCGGATTCGCGCGGGTATAAAATATGCATATATACCTTCCTCTTCAATCACTTCATCTATTAAAAAAATCGCATGAAAAGCCGTTAGGTAGTTTTAAATATTTAAGCATACAAAGGGATATAAAGACATAGGGTCTGCCCCTATTAGTATGCCCCTATAGGAAGCGACTTTGTTTTATACTACGTAGATATTCTTTTCCACCAGTTAGTCCGGGTCTGCTATCTGTAACAGACCATCTGCCTTTCAGCCAGACAGCTCGTAAAAGGTGAGTACAGGTTAACTGGTTCATTACCAACAAAGTTACTGGTGGTTAAGTGCGTGCTGCAACTTTTCCGGGTATCCACCACCTTACTTATTCTTGCTTCCATAATAGATAAATAAAATAAATATACCTGGATAAATCATAAAAATGGATCTAACTCCAAAGGAAGCAAATTAAATGCTTCTGTCTTTGGTGCTAGTCAACAACGATACTAACACAAAGAAAATTAATGTGTTCACGTCCCTATCCCCTTAGAGACAGGCAGAGGTGCGATCAGGGTACCCACGACTAGCTGCAGACATCCAAACTTGAAGTGAATTGGCAAGTCTATCGCTATCGAGGCTGCCATATTCAGTCCCGGGCTTTTTTTTATTTCAAAATTGAAATAAAAAAATTTTATCGCCTCTGTGGTCTAGCGGTCCGGGTTTGGAAAATATTGGTCGGGATTGGAAATGTACCCGTTTGGCGATAGGCTTGCCACCTATCATATTGTGGCACTTAGTGTCTTCGGCTAGTCGTGGGTGCTTTGGTTGTACCTCTGCCTACCTCTTCTGGGATATGGTCGTGAAGATACTTACTTTAAAATTGAAAAAACAACAAGTTGTTCTTTATGTTGACCGACCCGGGGCATCGAACCCGAGAGTCGAGACCTCATGAATTTTAGTCCGATACTGAAGCACTAGACTACAGAGGCGATAATATAAAGAAAAACTTTTTTATGTAAGAGGTAGGGTAACCGGTAGACTAACACAATTGGCCTAACACCTTGGCTTCAGGACAGCAAAGCACCTGCTACATCTATGGGGCATAGGTGCCTATGGGACACAGTTATCTCTTATCATGAGGAGAGCCCTTTGCTTGTTCGCTGTCTCATCACATGAAAAAAGACGGGTTGCACTCCGGGAGTGCCGGCAGAAGAGAAAGCATGAATATTAACGTTGTGCATTTTTGATACTTTGGAATGGTTAGGGAACTAGCTTTAGCTTTGCACGAATTGCTTTAATTATGTTAGTATTAAAGCACTATCATTTGTGTGGTAGAATACCATATTCATTTATTGCGTGTTAGAATGTGTCATTGGTGTCATTTATTGCGCTATCGTACACAAACATGACAACACGAACATTCGCGCAAGCGCCCTGCGCCGTCTATTCGAAACAGCAAGCGCAGGTATATTTTCGCCGCGCCGAAGAAAAAGAGAGCGATACTTCCTCTCTTACACCGCGCCGGGTGTTTTCTCTCCATTCGTCTTAAGAATTGTCGATCAGGTCACGTGTCCTGACGCGTATTTATAAGTTTTTAACCATTCAAAGAAGTTTCAATTCAAAAATAAAGTATGAGGTCTTAATAATATTGTGACTAAATATCAGATGTCTCTTCTAGATGTACATAAACTAGTATGCATTTTCAAATCATTCAGTGTTGTCGAAATAAGTGAAGTCTCTAAGGGATATTCCAACGCAAAAGCATTCAAATTGCATTTTACTTGTACAAAGCATTTGAAACTATGCGTGATTATTATATCTGTAACATTACTAATGAGGTTTTAGTTAAATTAAAAGTATTTTTTTATTTTTATGATATTGGAAGGCAAACAAGCAGACGGATTTCCTGATGGAAAGAAATTGACACTGCCTAGAGAATCCAAAGGTGGTAATGGTGCGTTGCCAACCTGAAGCCAGAATGTTAGGCTTCGAGCAAAAGTAAGGCTACCTTACTCTCCGATTCGGAACACGGCAACGGCAAGTGCTGACGTTATGACGTCAGGAATAGATAAGGCAGTGGTAAAAGTCCGGGCGAGTCACTGCGAAACTCTATCATCTAGTCAGATATCACGGTGTTAGTGACGGTAAGCTTATGCTCACCTTTTACGAGAAGCCTGGCAGTAAGGCAGATGGTATATTCCACAAATGAGCGCGGACCAAGGGAGTAGTGATGGTAAAAGCCTTAGACCATTCATTGTCCTTGAGCCTCTGATCCTCATCACTCGGTCCGTTAACGGCGATCAACGCAAGTCTCCCACCCAATCCCAATATAAACTTACAAAACATACGATACCGCCTGTATTAGCGACTCTTTTGGCGACAAATACCGAGCGACGAGCCACTTCTAACAACCCACCCAGTATACCCCCCACCATAACGCAGCATTAAGTAAAGGCTCGGTCTCCCCGGAAACAGCTCTTTTAGGTAACAGTCCAAACCATCTAAATAATGATGTCTCGAGTTGAGCATTTTGCTCATCCACAAAGTCCAGTGAAGTTGGAAAAACCGCGAGGCTAGCAACATATTATTCGGTAATAAAAAAAGGCTCAGTCTCGATTTTCAACAAGAACATCATTTGCAAGGTGAACAAAGTCGTCTGTATACTATCTGGGTTTTCATTTAATTATTGCAGTATGTATTAATACGTGATGCCAGAATTTTGGACCCCTTTTTACGAAAATTTCGCCGATGCAGGAGCATAAAATTTGACACA
Source organism: Calephelis nemesis (assembly GCA_002245505.1). Taxonomy (NCBI): domain Eukaryota; kingdom Metazoa; phylum Arthropoda; class Insecta; order Lepidoptera; family Riodinidae; genus Calephelis; species Calephelis nemesis. Next base: position 54,325 of record NJDD01004904.1, on the reverse strand, counting down.
TTTATAGTTTATGTGTAGGAAGAACGGCAGAACGCTAATATTTTTCAATAATAATGCTTATAAAGTACATTAAATCAATAAATAAAACATTACCCACACCATCATGCATTTGACATACACATGCATTTTGATGATAATGATAAAAGATCACAGATGCCGCACTAAGAAGTTGGAAACAAAGTAGTTGGTCTTGAAAAATGAAGATGGCGTTCTTATCAACAGGATATTAAAATGTACTGTGGTCGAACGAACGGGCGACCACTAGTAGTACATTTAATTATTTCAATGTATTAGTATCGTTTGCTAACACCCATTTATATTTGCGTAGTTTGGAGTTACTTTTAACTTGTGTAATGTGTTAAAGGATATTTATGTTTATTTATGTTTTGTGGAGAATATTATTTAAATTTCATTTTCCACTAAATTTAGCAACTCTTAACTAATGTTTGTCCAAGGTTTTGACTGGATTTCGGTCTAAGAGTACTCTCTCAGTGTTTCTATATACACATATACGCCTTAAGCACATTTTCAGTAACAGGTAATGCTTATTGTGCTAATAATAAAAAGTAAAATAGTATCTTTACGCCCATATCCCCGAAGTCGTTGGCAGAGGTAAAACCATACCAGAACAAGACACAGAGTCCCACAATGTGATAGGTGGCAAGCCTATCGCCAACCGGGCACATATCCAATCCCTAGCAACATTTTTAAATTAGAAAATTGGAAAAACCAAATTGTCTTTTTTTTGTTGCCCGACCCGTTATTCGAACCCGGGAACTCATGTTCCAGTCCAAAATCTAGACCGCTAGACCACAGAGACGATAATAATACAAATAAGAAAATCTGATAAAACTGGTCTTTGATTTAAGGTAAGTGACTTGTGTCCTGATGCTAACATGTACACGGTGCTCAAAGTTATCAAAGATGCTGGTGCATCATAAACCAGAATCAAAAGTCTCTGTAATAAGTAAGTTTGTTAAATAGTATACTATCTTCAAACTGGAATATTTTATTATGATGCTACACACACACGTCACTCGTAGTCGTTAGGTCTGTTAACTCTGAAGCTAACATCAGAAGTTGCGGAAGTAAGTTTTTTGACTATGAAACTACCTTCGAAGTATAATACTGATGCAATAGGTTGAATAGGTAATTCATTGGTATTAACCTTTAAAATCCTAGTAGGACGCTCTCTCGGTCAGACTAACTGCCTTTACTTCACGTCTTTATTTAAAATCAGTATTAACTGGCGCAGCAAACTGCAAAAAGCCGTTTGCAATTTTGTTACTGCGTCACGATTTAATAAAACTCTTCGAAGTTCAGATTATGGCTCCTATATAGTCCCACTTATACAGTTTTATCAAGATCCGAATAGCGGTCCCCGTGTTGGTCCGGGCTCCTTTGTAGAATAGACCATCTGCCTTCCTTGCCAGGCAGCTTGTAAAAGGCGAGCAAAGTCTCACCATCACTAACACCGTGAATTCTGACTAGGTGGTAAAGTTTAGCAGCGACTCGCCCGGATTGGTACCACCGCCTTACCTATTCCTGCCGCCATAACGTCATCACATGTTCTGGTTCGGAGGGCAAGATAGCCGGTAAATTTACTTTTGCTCAAGGCCTAGCATTCCGGCATCAGGTTGGCAACGCACCATTACCACCTTTGGTGTCTCTAGGCGGCGTGAATTTCTTACCATCAGGAAATCCGTCTGCTTGTTTGCCTTCCAATATCATAAATAAAAAAATAAAAATAAAGTGGTAAGTCATAATAGAGTAAGATCCCAGAGCCGTAAGACACAACTTATTTTCTAAAGCATGTAATTTTCGGTTCTCAGTAGTCTTTTGTGTACTTTTTAATACCGGAATGTTTGTGGAGCTTGCCCGGTGACGCCTGCGCAGCTACCAGGTGAGAAAGGTAACTAAAAAGTTACCTTTTTTACAGAGTTACTTTACTTAAGTTTTTGTGACTGATTTTTATATATGTTTCGTAAAATATTACTCTGAAGTCTATCAGACTCGAAAAAAATGGTTGCCTGTAAAGTCGGTTTTACGGGCGAAGATTTTACGTGACAACGTCTTTTTCTCGATAGAATATTTATTGATATGAATATTATTAAAGAGTGGGAGAGAGACGCAAGGCGTTCGCCGGCGCGGCGGGCCTCTCTCTCGTTCGTTGACTCATCGTAACGTTACCGGGCGTTACACTTTTTCATGAGTGACTCCGAGCCGCAACCTAATTTAAGACAACGTCAAAAGCTCTAAAAATGAATGAACCTTATTTATCTTTAAATGTCTGATTTTTTTATATGTTATTAAGATAACGATTACAATGTTATATTTAATCAGTCAGACAAATTGCAATGACTAAACATCCCCTAAACACAAAAATTACTCAACCATGAGTATGACTAAAATATCTTAATATTTGAAAAATAATTTTGCTTTTAATGTATATGTCTATTGGATTAAAATAATAATTAATCATTTTAAAAATAATTTAATATATTATATACATACAGGGAAAAATGTTTTTTTCGGAGCAGTTGTGTTTCAAAGAAATTATATTTATTTTGCTTTAAATATAAATTATTTGATTGTTTTAATCATTATCATCATCATCATCATAGAAACCATTAGAAATTTCATTATTGAGTACATCCAAATTTTTTAGATTTTTTGGATTTAATTCTTCAATAATATAGTCGCCTCTGTGGTCTAGCGGTCCGGGTGTTGGACTTGACTGCATGAGGTCCCGGGTTCGAATCCCGGGTCGGCCAACAAAAAGAAATTTGGATTTTTCCAATTTCCTAATACAAAAAAAAAATGTTGGTCGGGATTGGAAATGTGCCCGGTTGGCGATAGGCTTGCCACCTGTCACATTGTGGGACTTAGTATCTTCGGCTAGTCGTGGGTGTCCTGGTTGTGCCTCTGCCTACCTCTTCGGGGATATGGGCGTGAAGATACTTAATAATATCTACATCTACCTTAAGTCAACTAACTGATTTTATAGCTCCAGACTCTGCTTTAGCACCAATATTATTTTTTATATGTTTATATTATTTTTTAAATAATTGAAGCAATTTTAGGAGATTTTCACCTAGGTTTAGGGTAAAATATTTTTGAGTGTTGCTAACACTGCCACAATGTGATATGCAGCAAGCCTATCGCCAATGAAGCACATATCCAATCTCGGCAATATAATTTTTATTAGAAAATTTAAAATGCACATTTCCCATATCTTTGTTGCCCGACCCGGGGATCGAAACCGGGACCTCAAGAAGTCAAGTCCGACGCCGGAACGCTAGATTGCAGAAGCGAATTATTTTTTATGGAATCACCTCCGAATCGTAGGACGTTAAGCGGCCAAGTAATTACATATACATATATTTAAAAAAAAGTATCCTCACGCCCATATCCCCAAAGAGGTAGGCAGAGGCACAACCAGGGCACCCACGAATAGCCGAAGATACTAAGTCCCACAATGTGATAGGTAGCAAGCCTATTGCCAACCGGGCACATATCCTATCCCGAGCAACATTTTTATATTAGAAAATTGGAAAAACCCAACTTTCTTTTTTGTTGCCCGACCCGGGATTCGAACCCGGGACCTAATGCAGTCAAGTCCAACACCAGAACCGCTAGACCACAGAGGCGATAATAACATATAATACATGAAAAAAATTATGAAATCGAATTGATAACCTCTTCCTTTACGAAGTCGGTTAAAAGTAGTTTTAAGTGTTTTTTATTTGATCCATAAAGATGTCATACAAAAACTTCAATAATTCAGGTTTTCAGCGATCGCACTTAACGGATCACGTTCATGTAGGAAAAAACTAAACAGGGTTTTCTTCATGAAAGTGAAGGAGGATATATTCCTCATACATTAATCAAGAGTTATCTTTCCTTAATTAACTTTATCTGCCCGTATCCGGTAAGGCGTAATTAAGTTCGTTTGACGTTCGTCGGCAAGTCTGTGTTTGTTACATACATGTTTGATCGAATGATTTTTAACCGCCGACGCAAAAATAGGAGTGTTATAAGTTTGACTTGTCTGTCTGTCTGTGGCATCATAACTCCTGGACGGATGCAGTGATTTCAATTTAGTATTTTTGTATTAAAGGTAACTTATATGCATTAGCAGGTTCTTAGACATGTTTGATGAAAATCGGTTTAGCCGTTTAACAGTTGTGGGGGGTGAGTTTAATCGAATGTCTGCAAATAATTTCGGATGTTTTTTACTTTTAATGCGAAATTAAGTTCTTGTGTCAGGATTTTTTTGAAATTTATAGTTTAATTTTTATATAGGTGTATAGTTTTGTACCATAGATAAGATCTCCCCCGATATTAAGAGTTAATCATGGGCTAAAGACACCATAAATGTTGACGGTGCGTCGCTGTCATGTGGCCGTGATGTTAGGACTTTTGAGCAAGTTATTAAGACGAGATTCTGTTTCCAACAGCAAGAGAGTATTTTATCCGCATTGAAATTAGTCCATTCGTTTGGGTGTTGCAATGTTACAGACAAACAGACACACACTCACACACACCCAGTTACATACCTACACAGGGAGACGTCAAACTTATAACACTTATTTTGTGATCTTGGAAGGCAAACAAGCACACGGATTTCTTGATGATTCAATAAATGCAATAAATTCGTGAATGATACACACCGCCTAGAGATACCAAATTTGGTAATGGTGTGTTGACAACCTGAGATCGGGATGTTAGGCCTCGAACATAAGTAAGTTTACCGGCTACTTAACTCTCCGGAACAGGAACACGTTAACGACAAGCATAGGACATTGTGCCGGTAGGAATAGGTAGGGCGGTGGTACCAATCCAGGCAAGTCGCTGCGAAACTCTACCACCTAGTAGGATGTCACGGTTTTGGTGACGGTAAGTATATGCTCGCCTTTTACGAGCTGCCTGGCAGGAAGGCAGATGGTCTATACTGCATAAGACTTCTTTTTAATCAGAGGTTAATAAAACTTGTATTATTGGTACATTAACATCGCAATATATTATCTCAATAAAATTCCATTATCACCAGTTTTCCAGATTCATCATAATCATCAAAATCAGGTCTATTATCTCTAGTAAAGTTATTATTATATACTAATCTTCTTAAATGATTACTATTGACTTGTATGTGGTTATGTTTTGGCATAGATGAAAGAAGCCCTGCAAAATGTTATTTATTTATTTATTTTATGGTAAGAAATTCACGCTTAAAGACACCGAAGGTGGTAATGGTGCGTTGCCAACCTGAGGACGTGATGTTAAGCCTGGATGTTAAGCGTGATGGTGTTATTAAAGATTATATGGCATTTGCTTGTAGTTATTAATGACAAATCTAATTCCTGATGTTTTTGTGGCAAAAGAAAGCGAACAAGCACGCGGCTTTCTCGTACATAAGAGGTAACCACAGCTAGAAGTTTGAAACCGCAGTTTGAATCATAGATGTTATAGGTTCCTGGGTTCGACTCCCGAGTCGGGCAAGAAAAAGAAAATTTGGTTTTTCCAATTTTCTAATAAAAAAGGTGCTCAGGATTGAATATACCTATGCCCAGTTGGCTTTAGGCTTGACACCTGACACATTGTGGGACTTAGTGCTTCGGCTAATTGTGGGTAACTTTTCGGGGATATGAGCGTGAAGTTTTTTTTTATGTTATACCTAGTTTCGTCGCTGTCCTGGAACCAGGGCGTTAGGCCAAGTCTGCAAATCTACCAGCTACACTGAACTCCAAACGAATCATGACATTGTAATTAAATACTACCTGCTGCTTGGTTGTACAAACTTTTTAGATAAATTCAATCTCTGAATAAGATAAAAGTGTACATAGGTGGAGCATTATACAATAAACTTAATTGTTTTCCAGTTTTTAAACTAATTGTTGCATAACTAAAACTAAACGTTGTTAAACAGGTCAAAATATTTAAAGCCTACAGGACCTTCTTTAGGACATTGAGTTTGTACCAGGATCGAGTAATAGAATCATTAAATACTCTGAGATATAAAAAAAACCGATGAGTTGCACTCCGGGAGTACCGGCAGCAGTGAAAACTTAAATACCAACGTTGTGCATTGTTGATATTTTGGAATGGTTAGGGAATAATTTTGCACGAATTGCTTTAACTATCAGTATAAAAGTACTATAATTTATGTGGTAGAATGCAATATTCATTTATTGCGCTATCGTACACAAACACCAACATTCGCGGAAGCGCCCTGCGCCGTCTTACGAATTTTCGACCAGGTCACGTGTCCTGGCGCGAGTTTAGAAGTTTTTACCCATTCCGAAAAAAGTGCGCAGAGCTGCAAAAGAAGTTTTTTACTAAAAAAAAATACGTTTTAAGCGTTTTAAATTTTGACCCTTTTAAAATTAATTAACACTATATACTTACTTAGTCATAGGTATAACGATTGCATAAAAATATTATCTTAAGTGCAACTTAAAAACGACCTTCGCTATAAAATTTAAACCTAACTCATAAAATTATTTAATTATTAGAAGGTAGGTACTATGGTGTTGAATATTTAAAATAATTGTCATTTTGTTTTCATGTAAAAATACATTTTTAAGATGCTTAAATTCATAGCTAATTAAGAGGGGCTAATGTATAAGCCTAAGCCTATAATGTATTAGCCTAACTCCACCGACCAAACATGAGGATCGGGTTCGATCCCCGAAGGGGCAAGCATATGTGTGATGAAAATTTAGATGTCGCATTTCTTGACCTGGGTGTTTATTTAATTTATTCTGATATTTAACTATGTCTATGTATAAGAATAGTTTACAAGCACTCATAGTACGTTAGCCTACTTTGAGGTTAGATTTAATTTCTGTAACTTGTCCAGGGATATTTGAAATTTACTAGCCGACCCGGAGAACTTCTTATCTCTTCGCAATGACAGCTACTACCAGTTTGTATGGAAACATTAAATGATTGATTTTATAATATTCATTTTCATTTTCCCCGATTTTCTCTTCATAAGGACCTTTTGACAATATTTCGCACATCAATGCTACATACATACCTATCTTGATGCCAAGTCCCTTACAGGGTAGACAGAGAGTATAGAGTGACAGACCTCACGATTCTGACAAACCTGTCTGGCTTCCTTCACATTCATTACCCTTTTCATACAAACACGCCGATTTCGGAGACATCAAATCATCAAACATGATTCATCAAAATTGGTCCATCCGTTCAGGACCACTCGAAATGGGGATTCATTATTATAATATATACACTTACACATTGACACTTTGACGTAAATACGACTAAAGAATTTTTCTGGCGTTTTGGAATATTTATATTATACATTAATGAGCTACAAATATAGTTTTTTGGAGTTGAAACTATATAATTTATTCTTCCATGTTTGCTTAGGGTTTTTTAACGTATGCACACTAAAATTTTATTAAAAAAAGTTGATACACTATTAAGAATTTTAGTTTTTATTACACTGTAATGTTACAGTGTAACACAAATTATAATATCAATTTAACTTCAGTCTTGCCTAAGTCTAGCTTATTAATAAGACTAAATACCAAAATATGACATAACCAGCATCACGCGTGTGAACACAGTAGAGTTTTTTTCCTGACAGAGAGACAACTTATGTAAGATACCTAGATATCTGCGTATGAGTATATCTATAAAACAAACACATTGATTTTACTTCTATACATATAATAAATCTGTAGAAGGGTCAATTCTGTACATTGAAAATATTGAAAAAATTACTGGATCGAAACCAAACCCAAATATGTGATTAAAAAATTTTTTGTCTGTCTGTGTGTCTGTATGTTCAGGCATCACGTGAAAACTAACGGTTAGATTTCGATAAAACTTGATATAATTATACCTTACTATCCTGGGCATAAAATGAGATACTTTTTATCCTGGAAAAATACGGAGAAAAAAAAACAGTTTGAGACCGTCATCCGCGCGGACGGAGTCGCGGGCGGAAGCTAGTTATTAATAAACATAATAAATATCCCCGGACAAAGCACAAAAATTGATATAACTTTAAATTAGGCAAAATTATATACTCGTGTTGTAGATGTTAGTCAACAATAATAATATAGGTACGGAAATACTTCAGAAAATACTGAAATAAATTCAACAAATTGCCTCACTTGGAAATACAGGCGTTATATTATGATAATAACAAAAATGCCAGCCCCCGTTGGGCATTTTGATGCCCCGAGCCTCGCAGATGGTTGGTGGTGTTAGGCGTGTACCTAAGTATTCCCGTATTATTACATACGTCATCCCTTGACCAATAAGGTGGTCAAATTATGAGGAAAGATCAATTCGTATGTTTATTATTTATTTACATATTAATACGTGATGTCAAAACTTTGAATCACTTTTTACGAAAATTGTGCGGATGGAGGAGCATAAAATTTGGCATATTTAAAGTTCATGTGCAGGAGAAGTGCAAAACGCTAACATTTTTCAATAATAACGCTTATAAAGTACATTAAATCAATAAATAAAACATTACCCACACTACCATGTATTTGACACACAGAAACAAATATATTGATAGTAACGATAAAAGATCACAGATGGCGCACTAACAAGTTTGGAAACAAAGTATTTGGTTTTAAGAAATGAAGATGGCGTTCTTATCAACAAGATATTAAAATTTATTATGGACGAATATTTTACAAATACGCGAGCGGCTGTCTTTTGTTGGAAACAGCTTGGTATGCGAAAGGCTCTTGTAATAAAATATTTTAATTTCTTTGTAAACCTTATAAATATTTAACAAAATATATAATCTTAATATTACTACCGTAATTTTGAATAACCCTTTATCGCGATTCAATACCATCACCCATATATCCACCAGCTTGGTCTCCATATCCACCATTTCCGTCTTGTTGGTATCCACCTTGGTATCCACCTCCTTGGTATCCATCAGCTTCTCCATAGCCACCGTTTTGTGGATAGCCATTGCCTCCTCCATAACCGTTTCCATTGAAACCGTTGTTTCCTTGCTGATACCCATTTTGCATTCCGTATCCGTTGCCTGGCATATTTCCATTGCCCCCGTAGCCACCATTTTGTTGGTAATTTCCTGGATTTCCTAAAATATGTATAATTTGAAATTTACACTTTCGTTTTATAGAAAAAAAAATCTCACAATTTTCATAATATTTCTCCGCAGCGGTACCGTGCTCTACTTTTGTACCGAGCATCTCGTATGAACCTAGCGTTGGTTCATTTGAGACTAACACCGTGACCTTGAACATGATTAATACTACTGTCATATTTACTTGAACCGATTAATCAGTTACCCTTACCTTAATTACATTCCACGTAGCGTCAGTACTCGCCACTGTTGTGCTTCGGTCTGGTAAGTCGCTAGTAAATCTACAAAGAGACAAATTTCTGCCGACGTGTGATCAACGTATCTTGTCTCTTTTTGCAGAAAATAGAGATATTTAAAAATGGCTATGAAATGCACGTACTTAAAGGCCTACATAGACATAAAATATAAATCTACATAATAAATTTAACATCTAAACATAAGATTGGCAACACAATATTAGCGTCTTAAGATTAGAAAGATGGTAACGTCTTTTTCACCTTCAGGAAATTTGCAGGAAATTTGCCGGCTAGTACGCAAGTCTCAAGTACTATATTGTAAAAAAGGCCTTTGTTTAAAAATTAAGCGACACAGAAATAACCATCACAAGGAAATCCATCGGCCTATATAAATAATACTTACCGCCTTCCATATATCCATCTTCTGCCTGTCTTCTTTGTCTTAGAGCTGCAGACATCGTGACACAAAAGCAAAATACTAGAAATATTTTCATTTTTCCACACTCGCGTTTCACTGGCAAGGTTATTCTAGAAGTGTGTTTTTATTAATGAATAAAAATCAACAGACCATGTATTTTTATATTCCAGTAAACATCATTAAAATATAAA
>NJDD01004904.1:34142-44296 GCA_002245505.1 Calephelis nemesis | reverse complement strand
AAATTTGTAGAATAGCATTAAAATAAAAAATCTCACCGAAGTGATAAAAAAATCCACTTGTTGAAATTCACCCAGATGTTCTTAGATGCCATTGAAACAAAGAGATGTTTTTATTTTTAATATTATGTACATAATGTAAAAATATGTTAGTATCTTTTTTTGTAAAACCGAAGACGTAGGCATAGGCATAAACAGGGCACACTAACAATAAGTCGAAGATATTAGAGATCTACCTTTACATATGTTTAAAAAATGTACAAAAGCAAAATTATGTAAGAAAAGCTATAATATAAGGTCTCAGATTATTTGGAAGACGAACAAGCTTGGGGATAAAAGTTTCAATCTCCCACTGCAATTTGTAATGTGATTTGTTGTACTTTGTTACCTTTTACGTAAGTTAAAATTAAATTTTAATTGTGTATTTTTTATCTAGTTTATTAATATTATTATTGAAAAAAAGACAAGTCCGCTGAGTTTCTTTCGCCGGATCTTCTCAGTGTGAGGCCGCGATTCCGATCCGGTGGTTGTTTAAAAAAATGTCGTCACGCACAAATACCACATGTATGGTTAATGTGAATAAAGATTATTCTGATTCTGATTTTGATTTCGAAACGTCAATCAATTTTCATTAACGATTACCTTCTATATGTCTCTTCATAGCAAATGTTTAACATGAGTTCAGTTAGGCTTAGACTATTGTTAAAAAGTATTTATATTCTTTGGGCTTAGAAGTCTAAATTAAACTCATGTTAACAGTTGACACGAAGATTAGAATTAAAATTAATATTGATTGTCGTTTTAGAAACTGGCTGTTAGTCCTACAATGTGATAGGTAGAAAATACGCCAACTGTGCACGTGCCCAATAACGGGCAACATTGTTTTTATTTATTGTCGCATGTGTGGTCTAGCGGTTTAGTTGTTGAATTTGCATGAGGTTCCGGGTTTGAATCCCGGGTCGGGCAACAAAAAGAAAATTGGGTTTTTCTAATTTTCTTATAAAAAAATGTTGCTCGTGATTGGATATGTGCCCGGTTGGCGATAGGCTTGCCACCTATCACATTGTGGGACTTAGTGTCTTCTGCAAGTCGTGGTTGTGCCCTGGTTGTGCTTCTGCCTCCTTCTTCGGGGATATTGGCGTGAAGAAACTTTTTCTTAGTTTTTATTAGAAAATTGGTGCTTATAAACACTTTTCGATTTGCTCGACTTGAGCATTGAACATTGGACTTAAGCCACAGAGGTTATCTGCTGATTCATCAAAACCTCGCTTAACTGTGAGAAACGTGCAAATAAGTTTGTCATTAGATAAAAAGCTCGGACGGAAATATAGTACCCAGAAACGAAACATAGTGTATGTACTTTTTACCCCGGAAGCGAAAATGATTTCAACGGAAATAGGAAAACATTTTTGAAGCAGCACACTACATATTTTAATCTTTTTACTAACCAACATAAAAAAAGGGAGACTTTATGTTCAACTTCTACATTTTATGTATGTAATTAGATTTTACCGTCATATTTTGTATATGTCAGTTAGTCCGGAAATGTCAAAATATGATGATTTTCATGGACGTTTTTCGAGTGATAGATCACACGTCTTTATAAATATGTACCGAGTTATCTGATAGCACTAAAAGTGTTTTGTCTCTTTCTGTTACTTTTGTTGAAAGAAGACAGAAATAACTTAAAATTATCATGAAATACAAAGATATCAAAATCCAGCTAGGTTTTTTTAAATTTTTATTGCGCGTAAACTATTAAAAGAGTGTATTACAAAAAACCGACTAAAATTTCATTACTTAAATATGTATCATTAATTAAATAAATAAATAGATATCCCTTGACTAGTCACACAAATTGAATCTAACCCCACAGTAAGCAAATTATATGCTTGTGTTATTGGTGTTAGTCAACGATACTAATACATGAAAATACTTAAATAAATACCAGAATACATTTAGTAAACACCTAGACCCGGAAATGCAGACATCTAAATGTTCATCACACAAATGCCTGCCCCCGTCGGGAAACGAACCCGAGCCTCGCGATTCGTCGATGCAGTTAGGCGAGTACGCTAGCCACTCGACCAACGAGGCGGTCAAATAATTGGTGAATAAGGAATAATCGGGGATTGGTGCAAAGATGTTTCCGGGCTCCTTTGCAGAATAGACCATCTGCCTTTCTGCCAGCCAGCTCGTAAAAGGCATAGGCTTACCGTCGCTAACACCGTGACATCTGTAGTAGCAGGTGGTAGAGTTTCGCAGCGACTCACCCGGATTGGTACCACCGCCTTATCTATTCTTGCCGCCATAACGCCATGACGTGTTCCAGTTTGGATGGTAAGGTAGCCGGTAAACTTACTTTTGCTCGAGGCCTTGCATCCCGGCAAAAGGTCGGCAACGCACCATTACCACCTTTGGTGTATCTAGACAGCGTGGATTTTTTACCATCAGGAATTCCTTCTGCTTGTTTGTTTTCCAATACCATAAAAAAAGATAATACAAGTCATCATCAGTCACTGTAGATCTATGCCTAATCTGATTTAAAATACAAATACAAAATTTATATTAAACAAAGTATTAAAGTAGGTATTTTAATAAAAACACAGTATAATTTGAATGGAATTATAAAAGAAAACAACAACGTTATGAAAATTATGGGTATTATGTTATTTAACAGAAAAATACTCATTGCGTAATTAAAACACTTTTTTATTTTATTTTATCATATTTGACCGTGACGTGGCGGTAGAGTTCACGACTTGCTGCTATTTTCTGCCATTTAAAGTCAATGCTTGTAGTACAAATAAGATTTTTTGTGTTTTTGACAGCTTGTATTTTTTGTTATCTGTGAATCCAACTTATCTTCTGCTATAGTACAAAAACGAATCGCTAAATGTGTTAGTAATCGCATAACTTCCGAACGACTCTACTGATTTGGCTAATTCTTTTTTTATTTTGTTGTTTTTTTATTTCAAGACAAGGTTCTTATGAGGAAAATGGGAAATATAACACTTTATTATTTTCTATAATTTTTTTCAAAAAATATAACCATAGTATTCGAAAAATGAACATATAAAGAAAACCAGGCTTAATATTATGTAACAAAGATTATTTCGTGCAATTATATGTATAGCTGAGGGCATAGTTTTGTAGAAAAGTTTGTGCAGGACAGCGAACAACAATAAACGTAAGCTACTAAGTTCATCATTCGGTACTTGTTACTTTTTGAAAAGTTTGGTGTTCTTTCGCATAACGGGACCCTATATAGTTTTTCTTGGGGCTCTTTATAGTACATAATATCTTTGTCAAGGTTGTTTATACTTATCTACCTATCCGTTACTCGAGACTTCATGGTAGGATCGCATATGCTGTGTGACTTTAAATGTTAGGACCTATTATAAAGTGCAAAAGTTGTGTATTGTTACATGTTTTGGTCACTGTATGGCAACGAAGAAGACGAATTTCATTATTATGAAATACACTACAATGAGTAAAACTCAAAGTGACATATTCCTGGCGAGAGACACTCAGCTACATCTTACATCACATTGGCGCTTGTACTACTCCATATCATATCTCGAGTCTTAAAACTGTGATATTTTCTAAGACATTCAATAAAAATACATAAACATTGAGGGGTTTAATAAATATGGTTAAATAAATAAGTAAAGACTGAATGGTTAAGTATTCTTTCCCGTTTGGGTCTGGTATTTTATGTACAATATACTACAAGACTTCCTACCAAGCTACTCGTAAGAGCAAGGGATTATTGGCTTAATATCAAACAATACCACTATTGGTTGAGTACCGGTCAGCAACTTGTCCGGGAAGGGATCTACCCCCTTACCTATTCCTGCTGCTATATGACACTAACATGTTCCGATCCGAAGACGTAGGCATCTATTGGTCTAAAAGATATAAGACAACAACTGTGGTGTCTATGTCTATATCTTACCATTAGAAGAGCCTTGTGCTTTTTCGATGTGTTCGGTGCCCTGGTTGTGCCTCTCTAAAGGGGTAGACCCTTCGGAGATATGAGCGTGAAGATACTTTGCTTTATATAGGGTTTCCTGTGCTACATCGTATTGGTGACTAAGAAGAGAACTGGTCTCACCATTTAGTTTATCTGGTTCGTTATATTATCTATCAATATACATCATTTATAAATAATACTTGTACTTTTACACAATATTTGTACACTTAATATAACACTTATGCCAACTGGTTTCATTATTTACAGCAACATCAAGGCTTTAAATATACACTTTTTTGAGGTAAACATTTGTACTTATCCACTATACACTTTATTTAATACTTTTTGTTACTCTAAAGTCAACTGGTTTCACTTTTTACAGCCTCATCAGGGCTTTGAAACTAAAGATACAAAATCTGTTTTATTTTAACTTAGTACTTACTTAGCTTTAGAGTAACTAAAAGTATTAAAGTATATAGAGGATAAGTACAAGTGTTTACCCCAAAAAAGTGTGCATAGAATGGAATTCCACCAAGTGCCGACGATAACAAGTATGTAATCTTTTAATATGGTTTTAATATAGCTCGAGATCCGGTAAAGTATGAAAGCTCTTGAATGAAAATGGTCTGCATGAAGTCGTTAGGTAGTCCAACCTCGATATACAACAATGACTTATGTTCTCAAATAGTTGTAAAAATTAGAGTAAAAGTGACAATGATCAAGAGAGATCCTTTCTCCAACATTATACAAGTGAGTTCATAAAAACTCCACCGAGAGAGCAAAGAATTTAACATGTCCATTCCAAGTATACTAGATTAAGCTACATGTTCGATTCCCTAATACTCTACAATTTTTCACATCGGAACTTCAATAAGAAGCTTTTTAATTAATTTTGTGGTTTGTCTCCTTCCACCATTTTTTTGCATTCGATTTATGACAAAAGCAACGATTTTGAAACTTGTAAAATTTGATTAAAATTTCTACATAGTTCTGTTGAGCTCCCCAATTACTTTTTTATGCTAGTGATCAACTTCTACCAAACTAAACCTTCAACTCCTATTGTGTAGTGCTATGCAAAACTTTTAAGTTTTATATAAGGGTAGAGTATAGGATCTGGCAACCAAAAATAGGAAATTGTGTATTTTCAATTTTCTAATAAGTATAACGTTGCCTGGGATTGCATATGTGCCGGGCATATAGTAGTTCTGTTGTTAGACTTTACTGCATAAAACCCGGGTTCGAATCCCGGGTCGGGCAACAAAAAGAAAATTGGGTTTTTCCAATTTTCTAATAAAAAAAAATGTCGCTCGGGATTGGAAATGTGCCCGGTTGGTGATAAGTTTGCTACCTATCACATTGCGGGACTTAGTGTCTTCGGCTAGTCGTGGTTGCCCTGATTGTGCCTCTGCCTACACCTTCCGGGATATGGGCGTGAAGATACTTACTTTTTAATAACGTTAGAAAAATTATAATCATCAAACCAGAATACTACAATGACGAGCACTGACCATTTGGCAGAAAGCAAAGAGGTTCTAACAATACTGGCAAGGTTACGTAAGGGTTAAGGCTAAGGTTGTCTGGCAGAGATCGCTCTGAAGCGATAAGACCGCCTTTGTGCACCTAAGTTAAATATTATTATAAGTGAAAAAGTGTGTATTTTTTTGTAAATTTTGGTGCATAATAAAGTGTATTCATTCATTCAAGTCGTGGGAGGATTTCAACCACCCAGTTTGACAGTTTACATTACCAGCTGAAGTACATACCAATTCATCCGTATGACAAAAGAAGCTTTTAAGCGGTTATTTTAGCAAATTGAAGCAGCAAATTGAATCTAACCCCAAAGTAAGCAAATTATGTGCTTGTGTTATGGGTGTTAGCTAACGATTTTTCCTTTTGCTTAGCTTTCAAACCTTCCCTGAACTTTAAATATATTTTATAACTAAAATCATTCGAATTGGTATCTGCGTTTTTGAGGTTTAATGAATATGAATTGATTAAGATAATATAAATGTACCGCATAGGTTTGATTCCCGACCGGGGCAGGCATTTGTGTGTTGAACATTTAGATGTCTACACTCCCGGGTCTGAGTGTTTATTAAATTTATTCTGGTACATATATATTCAAGTATTTCTATGTATTAGTATCGTTGACTAACACCCATAACACACGCATATAATTTGTTTACTTTGGGCTTAGATTTAATTACTTGTCCAGGGATATTTATTATTTTATTATTTCTCAAAATTTTAAAAATAGAAAAATTTCGCCCCAGACAGGATTTGAACCTGTACCGAGGATTCAAGTTCTGTGGCAAAACATTTAATTTCTACCTTTACTCTTTACGTAGACATGAGTTTATCATTACAGATGAAATTCACATGTAAAGTGGCCAATATTTTATTATTACAATACTATCCTTAGGTATAATTCTATTCTTAGGTTTGCAACGCGCTATTAACATTTTTCTGATTTTTAGTCTAAAAAGGAGACTAGGACTACACTCACAAGTCACAAGTTTGCCTAATGTGAGAAATATCACTCTCTCAGATGGAATATGAGCAGTTAAGATATTTTCGTTAATTTATCGGATTTCCCTGTGTCAGTCGGAGTCTGCTAGTCAGAAAAGACCAATAGACCATTCCCTGCCAGATAGCTCGTAAGAGTGGAACACAATTTATATAAGGTCATTACCAACAAGGCTAGGTGGAAGAGTGGTGTTTAGCAACTTGCCCGGATAGGAAACCACTATAACCACCACCACATTAACTTTTCCTGCCGCTTGTAATGACTGTCATGTTCCGATTCAGAAAGTAGGGAAGCCGGTACGCTTTCACAATCGGTCTAACATCCCGAAAAAGATAACCGCATTAATAACGTCTATGCTGTCTGCTACGTATGTCTCTTACCATCAGGAGAGTCGTGTGCTTGTTCGCTCACATTTAACATAAAAAATACCATACCCTTATAGCCAGAACACAACTACGTCAAACACCAACGCGATAGAAATGGCTAATATATTTGATACTTTCCATCGTCGGCACTTGGTAAAACTTCCCAATATTCATATTTTTAAAGAAAGAAACACTTGTACTGTTTTACTTATCACTTATAATTTATTACTTTGTAATTAACAGCCTACCGGTTTCGTTTATACAGCATCATTAGTAACTTACTAAGTTACTTAGTTACTAAGTAGTTAAAGTTTTAGCCCTGATGATGCTATATAAGCGAAACCGGTAGGCTGTTAATTACAAAGTAATAAATTATAAGTGATAAGTAAAACAGTACAAGTGTTTCTTTCTTTAAAAATATGAAGAAATGGCTAATACGGTGATGACATATTCCGGCTAATATCTACAAAACTCAACAGGTATAAGTTTCTCAATTTTTGGCCACTAGGTACTCATCCGTTACATGTTATTCCATAGATGCAAAATATCTGTATACATTTTAAAGTTTTTAAAATCAGTTGAAAAATAATTGGTTTATGAACAGAATTATTAATATGAGTTGTATGTTAAACACTTTTATATTGCTCATTTCTTGTAATGGGGACATAAAACATGAAAATAAATAAAAACTAACATTACAGTACACACGGACCTGACGTTTGGCAAGCTAAGACTCGACAATATATAATAGGGATTTATTAATTGATTCAGGTTATGTTTAGATTGACTAAGTTATTTTATTATTGTACCTGTGGTTTCCTTGATTAAATTATACCGTTTGCTTCTTGGCAACTCGATCACCTCATAGTGGGCATAGGTTTAAGCGCTCACTACCAATAAGACCACTGGTGGACCAACTACTTGCGTGGGTAGGAATCTACTGAGGTACATATTTCTGCCGCCATAATAAGAGTGTCGTGTGTGGAAGGTAGGGTAGCTGTTACACTGGCACAATAAACCTAAAACCCCGACATGTGATACGAATGTACATAAAGTATGTATGTACATACAATTGTTAATAATTTTACTTTTCCAATAGCTGGCAAAGCATTCATTTACTTTCTTTTATTTTGTTGCTAAAAACAACCTACAATACACACACGTGACCTAAAAGTAGAGCACTGATGATCATATTATATATAGCAAAATATAATAGTGTATTAACAATATGAGGCTGGTGATATGGTCAATTGGAGCGCCTTTAAATGAAGCTTAGAAAAGAGACGAATGTGGTTTTAATCTGATTAAAAAAATGTGATTATCTTGTGTTTGAATTAGTTTTTCTTGTCTCTTTTAAGCTTCTTGACAGCTAAGCAGCTGTTAATTTTTTTTAATGCTGAGATTAAGACAAAGTAAAATCTTCACGACAATATAAATGTACTGAACTAACTTTTGTTACTTATAACATTGGTGCTAATTTGGTTGCTCTCTTACTAAACTAATTTTAAGTTATCGCTAGCTTCTTTCAACTAAAGAAATAGAAAAAAAACAAAAGCTCCTCCTCTTTTGTTTTTGTTTCATTTGAAAAAGATATCATGACTTAAAATAATTTTATTTGTGAATAGCATTGTTATACAAAACCGTGGTTATACAAACTTAACATCTGTATGTCTTATCACTACTTCATAAAACCCTGCAGAAAATGACATAAAATGTATTTGGGTTCAATCTGACCTTACAAGTAGTAAGATACCGACAGTTTATAGACTATTAACTTTTCTATTTACTACAGCTACAGCCTTCTCGTTAATTGGAAGTAAAAAAAAAGTATCTTCACGCCCATATCCCCGAAGAGGTAGGCAGAGGCACAACCAGGGCACCCACGACTAGCCGAAGATACTAAGTCCCATAATGTGATAGGTGGCAAACCTATCGCCAACCGGGCACGTTTCCAATCCCGACCAACTTTTTTTTTATTAGAAAATTGGAAAAATCCAATTGTCTTTTTGTTGGCCGACCCGGGATTCGAACCCGAGACCTCATGCAGTCAAGTCCAACACCCGGACCGCTCGACCACAGAGGCGACTTAATTGGAAACAAAGAAAAATAAGTATTTATATTTGTAGACAAAAGCATTTTCTGCTGTTTGTCCCACTGTTTAGTGTACCTTTCTGTTTGATTACCTGATTGTTATAAGTAGAGTTTACCAGCTACCTGCAATTTAGAACCGTAGCATGACAGTAGCAATCACTAACATTTCAATGGAAAGAATAGTAAAAGAGGTACAAATCTGGACGAGATATCGAGAACCTCTACTGCGTGGTTTTAATCACGGTATTATTAACAAAAAATAACGCTGAACCCTAACGATCTTACATATATTTATATATATATATATATATATTTTTTCTGTGAGCGTGTATGTCACTGAACTCCTTCTAGACGGCTGGACCGATGTTGATGAAAGTTTTTGTGCGTGTTCAAGGGAATTCGAGAATGGTTTAGATTCACAATTTGGTCTCCTGGAAAATGTTTTTTTAATTAATTTTTTAATAATAAGTCGTTGTTGATTTTGGAATGTTTCACATCGAATCCGACAGACTGCGCTACTGTCGAAGCATTAATGTCAAGCGATACGAAGTTTGCTGGGTCAGCTAGTTTAAATATAAAATGAATCCCTGTTTTTTTTGATTTTCATTATCACGTGAATGTATGAACAAACTTCGCTAATTCTTTTTTTTGTGTTAGTTATCGTGAGGAGAAAGATGATATCAACAGAAAACGGGTTAAATTGCAGGGAAAATAGGAAGAGCAATATTTCAATTTTTCCCCTGCTAACTGTTAGGACACTACTGTACTGTAATGACAAGCGGTACGAAGTTAGCCAGGTCGATAACTAGCCGATAAATATATAAAAATACTAGCTGCTTCCAGCTAATTTAATTATAGGTTATATAAATATTTAATAGATTCAGACGTCGCTTTGTGACTATATGATAATGAAGTTAAAGTCAATAACTAGCAACTTACAAAATACACTCAACATAGCTTTCTCTTCGCTATCGAAGCTTCTCGAAAATTCCCGGGAGATTACATTTCAGGAAAGTCGATAATTACTCAGCTTTTGTTAGCGCCATTGAAGACATTGGATCTTAGTACCTTTTTAGTTATACCAGTTGAATCTAAGTCCAATCTTTGAGGAGTTAGTATGTAACAGCTTCGAGTTTGCTAGACTCGGTTTCGATCCCTGACAGGGCATAATAGTTATTGTAACGAACTCCCCCCCCCC
>NJDD01004904.1:10489-22931 GCA_002245505.1 Calephelis nemesis | reverse complement strand
TCCTATTTTTGAACCCGATAGAAAAAAAAGACAGCTTGCACTCCGGGAGTGCCGGCTGAAGTGAAAACTCGAATACTAACGTTGTGAATTTTTGATATTTTGGAATGGTTAGGGAATAATTTTGCACGAATTGCTTTAATTATCAGTATAAAAGTACTATCAAATATGCACAAATATTATTTTCATATCAATAACTTGCGCTTGGTTAGACAAAAACTCACTAAACTAAGACCACGTGACGGCTAGGAGCGTCGTGATATTATCTGTACATCGAACATTGCTCGTCTGTAACATAAAGCTTATTTTGAAGATGGAGCAAATAGAGCAATGTCAGTGGATATTATACGTATCTGCTATCTGTGAGAATGGAATGGTAGGTATATTGCGTCTTATTATCCATTGCGCATCCTATACTCTTTGGAAATATCTAAGCAATACAAAAACAGCAATGAATCTATGTTTTATTTTAGATCTCGCGCCATCTTAGTCGCTCAAGCGCAGTGCGCCGTCTTACGTTCTGACGATCTAACGCGAGTTTAGAAGTTTTTACCCATTCTAAAAAAAGTGCGCAACGCCGCTAAAGAAGTTTTCACTTTAAAAACATTTCATAAATTGGACGTGTCTTGGTGTGTATGTGTGTGAATGTACGTATTTGTATGTGCGTGCGTTGTTTCAAGCTGACGTTATCGAGATAGTTATTAGTTACATTATTATATGCATGGTTATAGAAAATTTGTAATATTCATGATATTCCATCATAATCGACATGTCGTTTTGGGCGTAGATGTAAACTATCATTTGTAAGCAAATATACATGTATTCGTGATTACATGACTACAAAAAGAAATAAAAGTCACTTCCAGAAAGTAAAGAGTAGTAAAATCATGAAGTGGAAATAATTAGGGCGGTCACAAAACAATTTGTGAGCCGTAACGGAAACTCGACGGAACAGAGCAATGTTTGTTATATCTCGTGGGGAGAATTACCCAGAATTATCCTTTAAATTGGACAGTATAAATGTAAGTTTTGTAATAATAAATCTAATAATTAAGGGAAAATGCATAAAGATATTTTTGAATATTTATTACGTAGTCTTAGATATACTATACTAGCGGCCCGGTACATGTGTCGCTACGTATATGACCGTATGAATGACATAAAACAACAAAATAAAAAAAAACAACTAATAAAAGTCATCTGAAAAAAGTTTAAACTTGACTGAAAAATACCCATTAACAAAATGATCTGCCATTTTTTTGAATTTATTTGTTAGAAAAAATGTGATAAATGAAGAACCGGTGGACTAATTTTATGCGAACTTCACATAAACCATCTATTAAACATTCCGAACAAAGCCTAAACATTTGATTTGAATAGGTGAGCCCGTTCTTGAGTTACAAAATTACAACGAAAAATGGCATTCTATATATATGTATATATATATACATATATAGAAGAGAAGAAGAAGATGTAGATAATAGATTACGAAGAAGTGATCTATTATCCTTATTGTTGTTGTACCCTTACCCTCTCGAATATCTTTCTCACGTTTTTTTATATGATAATAGAGAAAACAAGTATACGCATGTGATTGATGTAAAATATTAAAAACTCCCACTAAAATTAGATATAAGAGTCATCTGAATTACGTCAACTTTCAAGGAAAAAATCGCGTCGAAATTATTCCATCCCTTTAAAAGTTATGATGCCACATACAGACAGACATACACACAGTGAAGTCAAATTTGTAAAACCCCTCTTTCTTCGATTGGGGTAAAAAAAGCATACATAATATATTTTAAGCACTTATCCTTTATTGGGTTTTTTTTTAATTGTAAAAAAATATTTTAGTTATATTTTCACCCGTCTGTTCGCTTAAATAGTGAAAAAGGGAGAAAATCGCGAAGAAAATATAATATAGTTTTAAAGTTTCTTAAACAAACTGTTATTAGTTGTCAATGTCAGGTAGAAATAAGTCGAGTTGGTTAATTATTATGAAAAATGCAATTTCAATTTACGTTAATCGAGAAAAGCTTTAGGTTCAAAGCAGTAATAAACGTACATAACGTTAAATGGCTTCATTCTTTCATAGCCAGAACTGTGCATCCACACTGCTGAGAGATCGAATTTTTTATCTAACTCATATTACATTTTAAAGAATAAGACAAATCATCAAAATATGATTTGTCTGTTCGTTCTAAATCCAATTTTTCTCTGAAGAAACGTGACCGAGGAGTTTTGGCGCCATCGAGAGAAAAGACGGTCGAAATTTTTTCATAATTATTGAATTTCGTATTTTATTCGTAATTATTCGTATTTCGTAATTTGAGTGAAATTAGTCAACTTTGGTGGCTTTTTGTACAATTTTGTTTAGTGAAGGTGCACAAATGAAATAATCATGAAGAAATTAAGGTGTCGTGTATTTCCTCGTTGCACCGCCAAATCTCACTATATTATGAGTTTGAATAATGAGGCCATCGCTTACCCAAGACCCTGACGACTTATGACTAATTACAATTAAATCCCGATTTTGGTACATTTGATGCAAATTTCTACTTGACTAATGGCAACATGCTAAGGCAAATGCTAAAACCTAAAGAAAATAAAAAACATGACCGATTTTGTCCAATTTTTTTATTTCGTATCTTGAACATTTCGAGGTTTGGATGTGACGACTAATGGAGCCTGCTGTTGACAATCTAGTAATTTAAGTAACTGGATTTTTTAATAGTTTTCATTATAGTTGTGTTCCGGATAGGCGAGTTAAGTATTTTACTCTCAAATGGAGATTTGTACAAGAGGCATAAGATCTCCATCGTAACATTGAGACGTCTTCATAGCCGACAATTATCTTTTACCATCAGCACAGAATAAGTAGTAGTATTAACGTACAGAAGAAGCACTGATGTATAAAATGCAAGCAAATTTGAATCATAACATGTGTACCAAAAGCTCAAATTTCGCAGAGTTTTCCTGATTTACTTTAAAACTCATCTATGTTAATGTAAATTGAAACTTATTATGTTATTTAAAGTCTCATACATACATATGTAGGTTGAGCGTAGCTGAAATAAAATCTTGTTATAAGTTTTTTTTACTACTGGGTTCGACGTGAAACTCATCAAGAGTTACACCGCTTGTTTTTTTCCTTTTTATTTTAATGGCAAAATTAGCAAACAATCACGCCAATCTCTAACTTATCCCCTGAAAATGGCAAAACTTAACCGCAGTCTAGAAACACCACCAATGTTGTAGGTGCGTCGCTGTCCTGTGGCTGGGTTGTTAGGACAATTGTGCAAGTCTACCAGCTACCCTAC
The DNA here is from genome assembly GCA_002245505.1 of Calephelis nemesis. Classification (NCBI taxonomy): domain Eukaryota; kingdom Metazoa; phylum Arthropoda; class Insecta; order Lepidoptera; family Riodinidae; genus Calephelis; species Calephelis nemesis. Next base: position 19,614 of record NJDD01004904.1, on the reverse strand, counting down.
CCTACGAATCGGAACATAAGAGGCTCAATATGGCGGCAGGAATAGGTAAGGCGGTGCATCCCTAATCGAGCAAGTTGCTGAAATGCACTCTACTACCAGTGGTCTTGTTGGTTGACCCGTTTTGCCTATGCTCGGGCTTCTTATGAGCTACCGGGCTGTACGGTAGATGGTCTATTATACACTTCTTACAAAAAAAGTTAGAAAACTTATGATCATCAAAAACCATTGGTATCCACGATAATTCCTTATTACCATTCATGCGGTTATAAAAATCTCGTTAGTAGTCAGGACACTCGCCTGACAAAAGCAATTAACTTAATTGGTACGGGCTTTATTTGCTTTTTATGACATTTGTGTCTTTTGCCGAAACCCCTGAAAATTGCTCTTTTATGATCTAAAGAAATATTAGGCAAGTATTTTTTTTATATAAAATCGGACGAAGTGAAAAATTGAAAAATTGTTTTTTTGTCAAATATTTTCAAAATATTTTTCAGAACGTATGTAAAACATTAGATCGCATTGTAGTATACTAGCTGTTGCTGTCCCACAAGGTTTAAGTTTTAAGTTTGCACATATTTATCATGGCGATGAATTTTGAATACAATTTTTTTTTTATACAAAATCGGACGAAGTGAAAATTTGTTTTATTTGTCAAATATTTTCAAAATATTTTTCAGAACGTATGTAAAACATTAGATCGCATTGTAGTATACTAGCTGTTGCTGTCCCACAAGGTTTAAGTTTTAAGTTTGCACATATTTATCACGGCGATGAATTTTGAATACAAATTTTCATATATATTTTTTATACGATGCTGGAAGGTAAACAAGCAGACGGATTTCCTGATGGAAAAAAATTCACACCTGCCAACCTGAGGCCGGGATGTTAGGCCTTGAGCAAAAGTAAGTTTACCGGCTCTTAGCAATCTGAAATAACAATATGTGTTTGGGACACTTAATTTTAAAGTGTCAGTTCTTTAGCTCAGAAGAAGACTTAGTTCTTTGCTTATCTGTAGGTCCCCGTGTTGGTCCGGGATTCTTTGCAGAATAGACTGTCTGCCTTCCTGCCAGGCAGATCGTAAAAGGCGAGCATAGGCTTACCGTCACTAGCACCGTGACATGTGACTAGCTGGTAGAGTTTCGAAGCAACTCATCCGGATTGGTACCACCGCCTTACCTATTCCAGCCGCCATAGCGTCATTAGGTGTTCCGGTTCGGAAGGTAAGGTAGTCGGTAAACTTACTTTAGCTCGGGGCCGAACATCCCGGTCTCAGGTTGGCAACGCACCATTACCACCTTTGGTGTCTCTAGGCGAAGGGAATTTCTTGTCATTAGGAAATCCGTCTGCTTGTTTGCCTTCCAATATCATAAAAAAAATGATCTTTTACTGAACGAAAGTACAGAGCTTTACGACCTCTTTAGTGTGTTGAAATCAATTTCGGTGTTTGTGTGGGTTGGATCCTTTCTGCTTAACTACGTCCTCTTAGTAATCTGAAATAACAATTTGTTTTTCGGACACTTAATTTTGGAAGTCTCAGTTCCACAAAAATGGTTTGTTAAACAAACTAAATTATCTGGCATTATTATTAGAAATTCAGAAGAACTCGGGCGTTAATATTTCTCAAGGCGAGAGCTTTCACAAAGTGATTCTGTTGCAAAATTACATTTTAGTTTTGCTTTTACATTTTTGGAATGCTTTTGAACATTTTGTCTACCATGGCATAATGGTTAGCGCAACCAGCCACATTGAACGTGTATAAAATATTACAAATTATAACATAGTTTAAAACAAAGTCGCTTTCCACTGTCTGTCCCTATGTATACTTAGAACTTTAAAAGTCAAAACTATGCAACGGATTTTTATACGATTTTTGAAGTTATACTTCTTTTGGCACGATTGGGAAAAATGATGAGAGTGATTTTTTACGATGCGCGCGCACACCGACAGATAAATGTGACAGTCAAAATCGACACCCTGAAGTTAGTTGCGAACCTTTTTATTTTTAATTATATTTTATGATTTTTTTGTTTGGTATTTTTGAATTGTTACGCCAAAGAAGTATAACTTCTTATGTGCGTACATGAGTACACACACTCTTTCTTTTTAATAGAAAAAGGGATTCAGGAGGAACATTTATTTGCAAAACAACACAGAAGTTTCTCCACCCGTGGTGACCCAGGGCAGGCTGCAAAATTTTCTATAAAACTCTTCCGAAACAAAAGGAATATTGCTAACAATTAATATGCTACATTTGGAAAAAATGTGTATTTTTACGTAATAATAATAGTTAATCTAAATAAATGTGTTTCCGTCATTTGTCAAAACGTATGTTAGTTTTAAAACTTTATTTTAGGATCTTAAATGAGTTTAAGGAGCAGTTCAATTGTAATAAAAAGTATGTTTTATTAACTGACAACATTAAAAATGTACCTAACAATATATTGTCATGTCTTAATTTGAAACCATCATTTTTGTTGAAGTGAAAACTTCTTTATTGGCGTTGTACACTTCTTTTTGGAATGGGTAAAAACTTCTTAACTCGCGTCAGGACACGTGACCTGAAATTTCTTAAAACGGAAATTCGTAAGACGGCGCAAGGTGCTTGCGCGAATAAGTGTTGTCATGTTTGTGTACGATAGCGCAATAAATTAATATGATATTCTACTAGTAGTGTAATGTAGTAGTAGTAGTAGGTACTTTCATACTGATAATTAAAGAAATTCATGCAAAATTGTTCCCTTACCATTCCAAAATGTAAAAAACCCGTTTCTTATTTTAGTTTTACATTTGTACTACTTACTTTTCTTTTCTTTATCGATATTTTAGTTTAATCTTATGACATAGTTTTTGCATGTTTAATCTCTTTACCTACTGTACCTAAGTTTATATAGCTTCCTTAAGCAAAAGGGTTGTATGGAAGGGATCGCTTTGTTTGGCGATAAGGTCGCCTTTGTATAATGTATTTCAAACTATAATCTTATGCTGTTAATAATACTCACTTGTATTTACTTTGTTGTAAGTTTGATTGTGCATAATAAAGAGTTAATTAATTAATTCATTCATTCATTATGTATTGAAAAAATAAGCTTCGGAGCTATAAATTAAACCTTTAGCTTTGTTTTATTTTAAAACTGTTTTCGTTTAAAAAATCCATTTTGGACGTTCAAATTTCGAGAGCTTTCAAAACTATCAACAAATTTTTATTATTCATTTCCTATACCGAAGCCATTTATGGTGCTTTTAACCAAGCGTTAAAACTGTTTATAAATATTGCTCGCACTTTGGTCTTACACCTTAAATGTTAGGTAGTAAAAAATATTAAAATTATCCAGAACATTTAAATAATTATAATCTTTATATATGTAATTCTTGTGTTCGTATGTTCGTCACTGAACTCCTAAGACTGGGGCGATTTTGATGATTTTTTTGTGTTAGATTCACAATTTGGTCCACAGGAAAATGTGTTTTTAATTTGTTTTTTTATTTGTAAGTAGTCGTTGATTTCGGAATGTTTTACATTGGGTCCGGCAGACTGCGCTACTATCGAAGCATTAATGTCAAGCAATACGAAGTTTGCTGGGTCAGATAGTATTTTAACATAATTGTAATATCGTACTATGAGATAATTGAAAAAAAAACCTTATTAAGATATAAAAATACTTGAATATGTACCAGAATAAACTTCATATCAGGATTTTATTTATTAAATATGTGACTAGCCATTAAAAAAGGAAGTTTTTTTATCGGATTTTTTGAATCTAGTCATTTGTATAACTATGCATTTGTCCACAGACAAAATGAATACTTTTTCATTATTACCTCATTATATACATTTCGAAGGTTTTAACATTTATATTTGGATGATGGTTGAAATCATTCATCTTTAGAATGAACCTCCAGCAACTAATCGACTTTGGAAAGGTATTTCAATTTTACCTGCGATTTACATATTCGATGAGAGAGAAATCCTTGATAGCGCCCGTAGACCGATGAATTTACATTTAACAGAAAAACTCCCCTTTGCCAATATTAAAGTCCATTAGGACAAGCTTATGAATAAATCTTTCATGTTTTGAATTTATGAAATTTATAACTTGATGAGCTTCTGCACTAACAACCTTACTTTACTGGATATTATTTTTTACAATAATGACAGTGTCATTTTTCGTCCTGGAGGGTAGGGTCAGAGGCACGGGACAGAGACGCACCTATAACATCTATATTGTCTATAGGAAATTAGGTTTACTGTATTGTATTTCTCTTCTGATATATTTGTTTTTATTATAAGATAACTAAAAAGCGGTTAGCTATCCTTTTTTATAATGTAATATAATTTGGTAGAGATGGCGTTGGAAACTGTACTCTATATATATAAAAGAAAACGTGCAGATACACTATTTATAACTCAAGAACGGCTAAATCAAGTTAGCCAAAAATTTATGGGTAGATAGCTAAGAACCAAGACAAGGCCATAGGATACTTTTTATTCAGTTCAACTGACTAAAACTCTTACGCTTACGCTTTCTAGGTGCATTACTAGATGAAAATGGTTTTTTTTAATGACGGACGGAGGATGAAAATTTACTTTTAAATCTATTTATAAATAAATAAGAAACTAGCGTAAATTTGTTTGTTTGTCCATATTCCATGTTTCACTAGACCAACATTACTGTACAATTTTTATGTGTTGTGATAGAAGGCTAGAAAGCGTCATAGGCTACTTCTTATCCCGATACTTTAGCAGGTTTCTACAAGAGAGTCAAACAGCTTTAATACCTGGGCTTTGTCGCAAGACATCTAATCTCAAATACAAATGCCTTGTAACTATTTAGACTATTTCCTAATGAATACAATTCTAAGTCTATCATTTTATTCCTTCTGCCGATAATGAAAGAAGTTCCAGATTGGATTCATCAGAATAAAAGGATCTTGAGAAAGGAATAACAAAAGAGGAAAGTTCTCTCCTAGGTCAAAATAATGTCCCACAGATTTAATTAAGTGCTGATCTTGATAGCGTCAAAATAAATTGGGAAGACGTTTATCCAGAGGAATAATGGGGCCTACAGGTGTAGCACGATTACGTTGCTAATTAAAAGTTTCTGCCGACTCGGCTTTATCTATAACGATTTGTTCAACTGAGATTATCGGATTGAACGCTACGACAAAACGTGAGCTTATTTGAGCTGCATTTCAATTTAAATTAATGATGGTCCTACAAAGTCTAGTCTAGCGCGCGTGAAAGATTTTGTAGGTGTGAGATATCAATGTAGCCAAAAATGTAGCCTTGGATCACTTGCAGAGTGATTTTACCGAAAGTATATTGACTGGTTCTGGACCAAGCGTTGCCCTGAATTGATATATAGTGGATTATGTGCTTTAAGCTAACACTAGTTTGTAAACGAAAGCTTAACGAAATCAGTATGAGTAGTTTTGAGAAAAAATAATCTTGTTAAGAATTTTTATTTGGCGAAGAGGGACATCCAATAACATATTTTACGGATGAATATAGTAGTTAGTCAAAATAATTATAAGGATAGTCAACACCCTTTGCAAATGGTTTCATGATGTGCTCAATTCCGATTAAACAAAATGTTTACATACGTATGCACTCCAGCCACAACCCACTATGAGCATGGACAATATAAATGTATATAATTGTAGTAGTACATAGTCAGAAACGCTTGCCTTCCAATATGTCATTGTGTATATCTATCTGTAAAAACACATTAAAGTAACTGAAGCTAAATACCTGGACGTGATAATTAACAATAGGTTTAACTAGCGCAAACAGACTTGCGACAAGTTAAGACCGATTTTAGCGAAATGTTATAATGTCACCTCTGTGGTCTAGCGGTTCAGGTTTTAGACTTGACTGTATGTGGTCACGGGTTCGAATCCCGGGTCGAGCAACAAAAAGAAAATTTGGTTTTTCCAATTTTCTAATAAAAAAAATATTGCTCGGGATTGGATATGTGTCCGTTTGGCGATAGGCTTGCCATCTATCACATTGTGGGACTTAGTGTCTTCGGTTAGTCGTGAGTGTCCTGGTTATGCACTTGCCAACCTCTTCGGGGATATGGGCGTGAAGATACTTTATAATATAAGAATCGTATACTTTTCTTGATAGTTTTTATAGAGTCACGTACACGCGTAGAGTCCTACGTACACACAAAACCTACTTAGAGCAAATATGAAATTTACATACTACTTAAGCTAATAATGAACACTTAAAATAAAATAAAAAAAATACAACAACTTTTTAGGACTATTCAAATTCTGTGGCGAAATGCGCACTCATAAAAAAGTTTAATTGACTTTACTTCTAGAATAGTCTTTCAGGACTGAGATTCAGCAAAAAAACTTAATTTTATCTTCACTAGAAGCGTGGCCGAAAAAAAATAAACTAATAATAATAATATAAAAACCTATACGGCAAAAGAATATCTCAATACATTACTCCCAACTTAATTAATAAGCTCCCCAAGGACATTAAAATTGCTTGACACAAAATAACACTAAATCCTACTAATATTAAAAATACGAAAGTTTGTATGTTTGTTTGTTACTCCTTCACGCAGAAACTGCTAAACCGAGTTTCATGAAATTTAGTACACACGTAAAGGGTAACTTGAATTAAAATACAGGATAGTTTTTATTCCGAAAAAAGTACCTTTGGCCAACGGCAACTATAAACAAAAAAAATATTTTTATTCAGTGAAATATTAATATATATAATGTTATATTTATAGTCGTTAATTGTTATTACTGTTTTAGTATATATGTATGTATTAATTTGATATAAGATAAAATAAGAAAGAATACAGAAAGTAAAATCGTCAAACATCACCTGTAATTCATGAGTGAGTGCGAATACATAAATTTTATATAAATACCCAAACTTATCTGAGTCATAATTATTGGGATCTTATGTATTTGATATTTTCCATCGTTGGCGCTTGGTAAAACTTCCAAATATTCATATTTTTAAATGAAGAAACACTTGTACTGTTTTACGTATCACTTATACTTTATTATTTTATAAATAGCCTACCGGTTTCGCTTTTTACAGCATCATCAGGGCTAGAACTTAAATTAATAATAAATAAATAATTAAGTAATTTAGGTTCTAGCCCTGATGCTGCTGTAAAAAGCGAAACCGGTAGGCTATTTATAAAATAATAAAGTATAAGTGATACGTAAAACAGTACAAGTGTTTCTTCATTTAAAAATATGGGATCTTATGTTTTCATTCATATAAATAACACTACTGTAGCACACAATCACAAAACCGGTTTTTAGACACGTACATGCCTCATTGTAATATAATAGATCGGAAGGCTAACTGGGTATAGTAATATTCTATTTTGAATATTTTATATTAATTGAAGGCGCATTTTTGTAATACTTTTTTTTTTATGACATTGGAAGGCAAACAAGCAGACAGGTTTCCTGATGGTAAGAAATTCCCGCCGCCTAGAGACACCAAAGGTGGTAATGGTGCGTTGCCAACCAGAGGCTGGGATGTTAGACCTTGAGCAAAAGTAAGTTTCCCGGCTACCTTACCCTTTGAACCGGAACACGTCATGACGTTATGGCGGTAGGAATAGGTAAGGCGGTGGTACCAATCCGGGTGAGTCGCTGCAAAACTCTACCACCTAGTCAGATGTCACGGTGTCAGTGACGGCGAGCCTATGCTCGCCTTTTACGAGCTGCCTGGCACAGGAAGGCAGATGGTCTATTCTACAAAGGAGCCTGGACCAATACAGGGACAGGGACAGGGTTACATAAAATATTTAAATCAAGTTAGTATATTACTATTATATCATTTTTGATGAATGATAAAAGATGAAAGATTGACAAAGCAGATATACAATGCGAATGTATATGGATGTAGGTACCCAGGGAGACCAAGGCTAACATTCCACGACCAGATCACTCGGGTATTACCTATACGAGGGCGGTGTCAAGAGTCTCCGAAACCGGCGTGTTTATATGAAAAGGATAATGAATATGAAGGAAGCTGGACAGCTTTGTCAGGACCTTGAGGTCTGACACTCAATACTCTCCGACTACTCCGTTAGTAATTTGGCATCAAGATATGTATGTATGTATTTTGCTGAACTGGGTTACTAGATGCAAACTTAAACTTGACTAATAGCAAAATATGTTGACTCACATATAAATAACAAAAAGTGATGACTTTGTAAATAGTGACTAATGGCTGAAATAAAGACTTAATACCGAAGATATGGCAGAATGGCCTAAATGTCGCCATAGCCGGTCCCAGAAATGAGTAAATTAACAGCTATTAACTGAAAAAAGTGAGTGTAAACAGTTACTAAAAATGTGTGATGTTCCAGCATTTAGATTTGGCGATGTTTTTGAGTATTGTCACGTTTATTGGACGTAACATTATCGGCTTAATGTATATGAGACAAAAAATCTGACCAACATATTGTAATGTTAAATTGTTTAAAATTGTAGGTCAAAACATAAACGCTAATTAGGCTCCAGGGACAGTAATTACACAGAAAGGTAAGAAATTACACATGACGTGCACAAATTTTACGTTGTGTTTTGTCTAAGGTAGATTTTCCTTGTTATGGCCGTTTAAATATTATATACTGTTATAAACCAGAAAGGAGATTAATTAACAAAACAAAATTGAATTACAGCGAGACAAACTAATATTACTATTCAATCATTTTCGTCAGCCTTTAGTTTGTATACCGAACAAACAAAAAACTGTCCAAATGATAACATGTTGCTCAGCTAAGTTGGAATATAGAGCATTTGGTTAAGGGGCCATATACGCTAAAATACGTCAGCAGTTTAATGTTTTTGTCATACAAAGCAATCATGGATCTTGGTGACAAAAATACACAAGATTAACATGAGTATGCTTTATAAGACTAATGTTTCCAAAACACAATTCATTTCACTTTGCTCGATAGAAAAAATTAAAAAAGTTAACCCTTTTTTGAAAGCTTTTGCTTTCTGTCTACTTGAATTGTGAAAATATCGACACCAGATTTAACATAAACATAGATAAGTACTATACCTAAAAGATAAGTGTTTCAGTTTTTATAGTTTTTTTCAAATTAATTTTATAGTGTCAAAAATAG
>NJDD01004903.1:16505-29571 GCA_002245505.1 Calephelis nemesis | reverse complement strand
AGTAAGCTTACCTTATTTTTGATACAATATGCATATACCTTCTACAATTTATTTTTGATACATTTTTTCTGAAATTAATTTTTCAAAAGTTATTAAGCATAAATCGGAGCATATCATTAGAAACCCTTTTTTATCAGTTTATATTTTTTTTTTATTATATTACATTTTATATTGAAAAATTACTATGATCATAACAAAAAGTAATATGAACTTTAAATTATAAATAAATTATTTTTCAAGATTGTTTTCAAATTGGTCCAGTAGTTTTGGAGACTATACAATACAAACAAACAATCAAATCTTTCCTCTCTATTATTAGTATAGATTGGTGTATGACAATTAAAAAAAAGTATCTTCACGCCCATATCACCAAAGATGTAGGCAGAGGCACAACCAGGGATCCCACGACTAGCCGAAGACACTAAGTCCCACAAAGTGACAGGTGACAAGCCTATCGCCAACCGGGCACATACCCAATCCCGAGCAAATTTTTTTTATTGGGAAATTGGAAAAACCACATATTCTTTTTGTTGCCCGACCCGGGATTCGAACCCGGGACCTCGTGCAGTCAAGTCCAACACCCGGACCGCTGACCACAGAGGAAATAATAAAGTATTATTTTTCCCATTTGCCCGGCAACTTTCCCGGTTTTTCTCTTCATAAGAACATTCTCCAGATAATAACTAACACAATAATAAAATAATGAGCTAAATCGGTCCAGTCCTTTGGAAGTTTTGCGCTTACCAACATATTTAGCGATTCATTTTTATATTATAGATGTTTAGGAGAAGTGCAGAACGCTAATATACTCTGAATCGCTAGACCACAGAGGCGATGTATGTTAACGATTTCGAAATATCTGTATTTTTCAAGTGCATATACGACAGTGAACCAACACCGGGCTCTCGTGATGGTAAGGGCACAGTCGTAGCTTACACTATTTAGCTAGAGGGTTAGGCCTGAAGTACAAATCTGGTATATATCCTTAACCGGGCAAGGTACTGTATACATATCGGACAACCAGTGATATTTTCGTTAATATTTTAAATAATTAATTTAAGTTGAGAAGAAATGCAGAAATGTTTTTGAAAATGTAGAAGATAGGTAAGTAATTGGCTTGTAGTTATAAAAATATTGTAATAAAATGAATACAATATGTAGGCACACTACAAACGCTCTCTAGCTTCCTCCATATTCGTTATTGCTTTTATAATTAAGTACGTCAACGACCCTATTAATTACACTAACTAATAATTAATTATGTCAAAAAATAACATTCTAAAGCAATAGATAATTGGATGGTACAATGAATAAGTGATTCTTATTAAACTAGAGAACCCTAAATCCTTATTGAATTCTTAAGATATTTTAATTTAGAAGCTCATTTTATAATTTTTTCGGTACTTGCCAACATAATATCATTACAAAAAGAAATTTAAAAGTACCCACCTCTGGATGTCCAAGGTAACTTTTTTTAATCTTTGGAGACAACGAAAGAAATTTTAACGAGGAGTGAACGTTACGATGGCGAACCTCTCTCACTCGCCTTTTGCGAAAAATGTTACAAGTTTATTAATTACCAGAGATAAGTAAAATATAATATAACAAACTATCGACCCGCTACGTGCTTCGCTACGTATACACCGAAATGTCCAAAAAAATTAATTAAATAATTCATTAACCATATGAATGACATAACACAACAAAACAAGTGGTTCGGAAAAAATAAAGAAAACTCATCTGAAAAAAGTTTCAATTTCATTTCGTACCCATGAAATAAATTACACAAATATTCATTGAATACCCATTAACAAAATGATACGCCATTTGTTGAATTCATTTGGTACAAAAAAGTGATAAAAGAAGAACCGCCCTACCGATTTTATGCAAACTTCACATAAACCGCCTACTAAATAGTCCAAACAAACCCCTAAACATTTGGTTTGGATAGTTGAACCCGTTCTGAGTTATAAAATTGCAACGAAAAGTGGTATTGATTTTTATATATATAGATAATCATATCGTCTTTGTTATTAAATACATAACTTAACTCCAAGTCCATTTCCAAAATAAGAAGTGAGTGTCAATAGCTAAGTGTCACGATCCTTAAAGACCAGTCCAGCTTCCTCCGCCTTCGTCACTCTTTTCATTCAAACACGTCGCCGGCTTCGGAGACTCTCGACACGTCGTGAAATTTTAACCTAGATAAAAATAACGTATAATAAAACTAAGTGACTTATTATTTTACTCCAAGAAATTAACAACCTTCATGTTTTTTTCATTTCATTTATTAATCACAATATTCCCTTATTATTTTTTTATAACATTGGAAAGCAAACAAGCAGACAAATTGCCTGATGGTAAGATATTCATGCCGATGTGATACACCAAAGGTGGAAATTATGCGTTGCCAACCTGAGGCCGGGATGATAAACTTAGAGCAATAGTAACTTTACCGGATACCCTAACCGGAACAGGTCAACAGTAAGCGCACGTTATAGTGGCAGGAATAGATTAAAGGCGGTGCTACCAATCTAGGCGAGTCGATGCGAAACTCTTACACTTAGTCAGATGTCACGGTGTTGGTGACGGTGGGGCTTTGTTCGACTTTTAGGAGGAGCCTGGTAGGAATGTAAATGGTCTGTTCTGCAAAAGTACCCCAACTAATTCCAGGAAAAAAGTAATTTTGTATGGTTAAAAAAAGCTTTTACCAGCGGATTTGATCGCTATTTAGTAATTAAAAAAGTATCATCCACCTACACCGAGAAGATTAACAGAAAGACAAATTTTATAATAAGCTTGGCATATCAAAAAAATTGTCAAAACCGGGTCCTAAAAAAGTCTGGACAGAATATTTTATCCATTTTTTGAAAAAAAAATTTTTAAGTTTGTTGTTTTTTTTTCAGACAAACATGTAACAACGTTTTACCTGGTAACCCAGATAATAACAAAAATCTCAACTTCTGCACATTCTGTATGCCTTATACTTTGAGTCAAAAGAAAGTGTTCTTATTATTTCATTATTGATACTTCCAATAAAAAAACATTTAAAAAAATCCCCGTGTTGGTCCGGGCTCCTTTGCAGAATAGACCATCTGCCTTTCTTGCCAGGCAGCTCATTAAAGGCGAGCATAGGCTTATCATCACTAACATCAGGTTGGCAACGCACCATTACCATCTTTGGTGTCTCTAGACGGCGTGAATTTCTTACCATCAGGGAATCCGTCTGCTTGTTTGCCTTCCTATAACATAAAAAAAAATTGTCTAGGATCAATGTGGAAACTGAATTTTCATAAATTTTATAACGTACGAAAATTATTGTAAATGGTTTTCATAATATTATCAGTTTAGTGAAAGTTGACATCAGTTCGGATCTTAGAACAGAATATGTGTATAATTTTTCATGATGATTGATGTAGTTTTTGCGTGAAAGTGTAATAAACAAACTTGTATTCGCATTTATAACATTACTAGCAGCCCGCTCCGGCTATGCTCGCTATGAAATATACACATAGATCTCCTTTAATCGCTTTATCTATGAAAAAAAAACCGCATCAAAATTCGTTGCGTAGTTTTAAATATTTAAGCATAAAAAGGGACATAAGGACAAAAAAGCGGCTTTGTTTTATACTATATAGTGAATTGAGAATTTTTATGTTCTCTTCAAAGATTTGTTTACTGTTCTAAATTTTAAACTGAAATGTAGAAACAGCAAATACATGTTTGTACCCGTGACTGTTGATTATGTCTGCGCTTCAAAGCTAATTAAAACTGTAGAGGAAAAATCAATCTGTTGTTTTTACACAACTGGTATTACAAAAAAAACTTAAAAATAAAAAAAAACAAAGTGCAAAAGGCGAATTTATCTCTAATAAAAGAAATTTATTCTAGCCAACCCGTAAAATGAAAGTATTAAATGAAATGTAGACTTGGTGTACAGATAAATGAACTACTAAATAATATATACTATTTAATGAACTAACACACATAACTATAAAAAAATAACAAAACAAATATCATCTTAAATCGAATCGAATGATACCCATAAAAAAACTTTCATATTACTATTTAGCCATATCGAATGATACCCATAAAAAAAATCATCTTACTATTTAGCTCGGTTTTTGATTTTGAAATTTTAAGCATATTAATCCATTTTTTTTTAAATCGTAACATACAGAAACACCTTTACATTTCTGATGTAATATGGTTAGATTTTAAAACAAAGTTCAAAAGCCAGCTAAGTAGGACTTATATGCTCGTATGCACTCAAACATTCCAAGTGTTAAGTTAAGGAATTTAGATAAACTATGTGCCTGAGTGAGACTCCAAAACTTGAGATCTGGAAACTTATGGTTTTGGAAAACTTGTAAACCATACCCTATCAAGTAAAAAAAATACCTTACTGCGCATTAATAACTTGTAACCAAATTTTTGTTTTTTTTTCATCTAACATTACCCGTGACCCGTTCCCTCTGACTAAAAAGGTATTTTAGTCTTTATACATACAGATTTTTTTATAAGATAGGCCAGTGAACAGGAACACGGGTCTCCTGATGGTAAGAGACAACCGTTTCCTACAGATACCACGGATATTACAGGTGCGTCGCTGTTCTGCGGCAAGGATGTTAGCCCATGGTGCAAGGCTACCGTCAGCCCTACACATGATAGAGTCACTATAGCGGCAGGAACAGGTATGGCGGTTGATCCCTACCCGGGTTTTATTGTTGTACAGCACCGTACCTCTAGTGGCTGAACCACTTGGTTGTGACCTATATCTTAACCTGTGCTCGTCTATTCTACTAAGCAGACACGGACCCAAACATTGTTGTACACAAACATATTAAAACAAACAACCTTTAATGATACTTTAGTTATAGTAAATTACAGTACTGCAAAATGCAAACCACTATCTTAGAATGAAAAAACAATAGAAGAGGACAAAGTTGATGAAATACCTTACCTTCGTCTTCTCCAAAGTTAGATAAATAGTAACATCTACGTCGCTCGGTAGAGCACAGTACAATTCTACTAAATCTAGTTAAAATCCGTTGAGTAGATTTGGAGAATGAATCAAAAATACATTTAACTAGTAACCGATCCAGTGGTTGTTTTAGTTTCTCCCTGGCATCGTGTGATAGTGACTTTTGTCTCATCATCAACCCATTGCCTATTGTAGACCATAAATCGTAAACAGCGACTGCTGTAAATGAATATTATATTTCCTTGCTCCTACGCTACCCTTAATGGACGAGCCCGACTCGCACTTGGCCGCTTTTATTAGTCGTCTAGAATTATGTTTTTTTATAATTTCATTGTATAGCTGCACGTGCTAACATTGTACTTTTACTTTTTATAAAGGCCTATATATTTTGTGATGAATTCGATCAACACTAGCTGGTTTTTAGGTGTTTTAAAAGCATCCTATATTTAAAAACCGCTCTTTAACTATACAAGTATGAAATTTTATCAAAATCGGCCTAACAGCTAAGCCGAGAAACCGACAGATAGACTTTCGCATTTAAATAAGAAAGTAGGATTTTGTTATTACCAACTAGCAGTTTCACGCAGCTTCGCCTCTGTGGTCTAGCGGTCCAAGTGTTGGACTTGACTTCATGAGGTTCCGGGTTCAAATCCCGGGTCGGGCAACAAAAAAGAAAATGTGGTATTTCCAATTTTAAAATAAAAAAATGTTGCCCGGGATTGGATATGTGCCCGGTTGGCGATAGGCTGTGCCACCTATCACATTGTGGGACATAGTGTCTTCGGCTAGTCGTGGATGCCCTAGTTGTGCCTCTGCCTACCTCTTCGGGGATATGGGCGTAAAGATATTTTTTTGCCTGCGTGACTTGGCTTCTTCTGCACCGATTTTTATGAAACAAAGTCTACGTCTTCTAAAGGTGGAAGAATTTTTGAAATCGGCGCAGTAGTTTCGGAGCCTATTCATTTCAAACAAACAAACAAAAAATCAAACCTTTATAACATTATAGTAGTATAGATGTGCGTGCATAGTATTTCGTATTTTTTACTTAATAAAAAGATTTGTTTGTGAGTTACGCCGTCGAAACGCTCATATTAAATTTAAAATGGCCTATCAGCTTTCCAACTCATTAAATGAAGAAAATCGAAGTGAATTTTTTCATAATAGTTAATTAAGGATCCTTCGCTCTGTTGTTCTTTGCTATTAACTTTCATAATTGATCTTTATGAAAGTTTTACGCATTGAATTTTTTAGAGTTGGTTCAAAAACTCTGTTCATTAATACAGTAATCTATTAAACATTATTTATAAAGAATTATCAAATTAATTGGAATTGTGTGAATACATTTTAAAAAGTGTCTTAAGAGATCTATTTCCAATTAACTTTAGTACTAAAAAACGTTATAATTTAAGGTTTAAAAAGTGCACATAAATGTTAGAAGTTATGATATAATCTACAATCAAATATAAAAGTATTGTCGCGTTTATGGTCTAGCGGACCGGTGTTATACTTGACCGTCCCGGGTTCAATCTCTGGGTCGGACGGGCTATCATAATAAAATGTCTTTTTTAGTTGTTTTAAAAAAAAAGACATCGTTGCCCTTGATTTTGCCTGGCTGACGACAAACTTGCCACCTATCACGCTGCAGAACTTTGTGTCTTGGGTTAGCCGTGGGTGTTTTGAGAAAACCTTCGACCAATCCTTCTAAAACACGTGAGTTATTCTGGTATCTAATTAAGTATTTTTATGTATTAGAATCGTTGACTAACACCAACAACACAAGCATATAATTTGCTTACTTTGAAGTTAGATTCAGTTTGTGTGACTTGTCCAGGAATATTTATTTATGCACTTAAAACAGTGAAAAGAATGTGATTGTTGTGAGGGTTTTCTTGCCGCCATGCGTTGACAAGATTCGGCGAAAAAAACTCAACGGGTTTGTCTTTAATGTCAAAACATTTGAGTTACATTCAGATTAAACTAGTCACTTTTACTTGTAACAAAAATATTTTCTCCCGTTCAATCCGCTACAGAAAAAGGGCAAACATGATAAATTTTAGTGTCTGCATTTAAAGTCCAAATTATTATGTATTCAGAAAACGCTTCAAAAACGCAAGGGGAACAACCAACGACGTGCCAACATGATATTAAGATCCCATTAACGACTGCGATAAAACAGCGACAGAATTTCAAATGTTAAGCAAACGGTAATTTTTTACCGTATTTATTCAAATTAATCGCGTTTTTATAGATGCCATGAAATACTGTTTGATCACGAACCTTTTATAGATAACATTATCATAAACTGCTATTTCTGACGCTAAGTGGTTGTTTTGTGATTGTGAAGATACGATTGGAGGTAAAAACTAAACTTTCGATAACCGATACTAGATATAAATATGAAAGTAAGAGCAAAAAAACATAACAAAGGGGGAGTAATTTGTGAAAAAACGACTTCGTTTGTAACACTATCTAAATTTATACTCAACCAGCGGCCTGCCCCGGCTTAGCACGGTTTTGAAATATACATATAAACCGTCCTCTTCAATCACTTTATCTGTTTAAAAAAAATAACCACATCAAAATCCGTACCTAGTTTTAAAGATTTAAGCTTACAAATAGGGACAGAGAAAGCGACTTTGTTTTATACTATGGTGATGTTAAAACTATTAGTTATTTGATCACAAAATTCTTAACGAAAACGAAAAAAAAACATTTTTTGTTCGATTCCTCTGAACTTCCATCCGACTTGGTGTCAATGGAACCCCACTTTGTAAGTAAGTGCTTTCAAATCAAAAAAAGAACTTTCAAAATTAGGTAATACACGATGGAGCAGTCAACTAACAAAATGCAGGATTCGAACATACAAACTTCTCCGGTTTCTTAGTTTTTTTTTTAATAATATTAGAAGGCAAACAAGCAGACGGATTTCCAGATGGTAAGAAATTCAAGTCGCCTAGAGACACCAATGGTGCGTTGCCAACCTGAGGAAGGTATGTAAGGCATCGAGCAAAAGTCAGTTTACCGGCTACCTTACCCTCCAACCGGAACAACCTCAACAGCAGGCATTGACGTTATTGCGGCAGGAATAGGTAAGGCGGTGGTACCAATCCGGGCGAGTCGCTGCGAGACTCTACCACCTAGTAAGATGTCACAGTTAGTGACGGTGAGCCTATGCTCGCCTTTTAGGAGCTGCCTGGCAGAAAGGCAGATGGTCTATTATATAAAGGAGCCCGGACCAACACGGGGGAAATAAGTAATAAGAGTAAGAACTATCTTTACACAAATTGATTTCATAGTTAGCTGATGCTTGTTTCTTACTCTGTGCCGACAGACGGTATCCTGTCCTAACAGTGAATATTGATGTTAGTTAACATAATCCTTCTATAGGCTTGCCACCTATCACATTGTGAGATTTAGTATCTTCGGCTAGTCGTGGTTGTGCCTTTGCCTACCTCTTTATGGATATGGACGTGAAGACAATTTTTTTTAAACCTTGTATAAACAATAACTAACACAATGTCAAAAAACCGCACAATTGCTCCATCCATTCAGACGTGGTATGATGACCACGGGAAATGGAATCCCCATTTAAATACATAATATATTTGAAAACTAATTCCTTGTTCCCTTGGTCATCGTATCACGTATGAAAGGATGGGTAATTTGGCTAAATCTTTTTGTTTTTATAAGTGACTGTCATAGAAAGGTTCACATAAAGAAAATAGGGAAAACAGTACTTTTATTTTTCACATAGCAAAACAAAACATTAGCAATGCGAAACGATACGAAATTCAAAAGGTCGGTTAGCATAAGACAAAAATCATTAATCTGATTTTTAAATAAATAAATAAATATCCCTGGACAAATCACACAAATTGAATCTAACCCCAAAGTAAGCAAATTAAATCACTGCATAGTACAAAACAAAGTCGCTTCTTATGTCCGTTTGTATCCTTAAATCTTTAAAACTACGCAACGGATTTTGATGCTATTTTTTCAATAGATAAAGTGATTGAAGAGGAAGATTTATATGTATATTTTATACCCGTGCGAAGTCAGGGCGGGCCGCTAGTGTAAGATAAACGGCAAATCATAGCAATAAAAACTTCACAAAGTGCAGACGATTCAACTGTAGATAGTTTTATCGTAACTACCAATTAATTGTTACCCATATCCACTGTAATAGTATAGGATCGTAAAATAAACAGATATAATTAGAACTCAAATGTTCCACTTAACCAATCCCTTTTGGCTATAAACGAGTAATCTGAATGGGAGGGAACCCTTTTATGTGTTCTACAAATTAAGGGAATTATTGTCGTATAGAGTCTATTATTTGGAACAGCTTTGACGTTTGTATAAAAGCTTACACTAAGTGATCTGAAGAACTTGACTACCAAATTCAAATCCATCTACGCAATAAGGTCAAAGTAGGTATTTTTACGCATTTATCCCTAAAGGTGTAAGTAGAGGTAAACCAGGGTACTCAACATTAGATGAAGGTGCTTAATCCTAAGGTGTAAAAAAAGGTGATGTAAATGTAATAAATGTAAAAGGCTAAGATGTTTTGTCAATCGGACTTTTATCTAATCCTTTGGATCGTTGTATTTTATAAGATAATTTAAATAAACCTATTTTGAGTTGCCTGACTCAGAAATCAAACATGATATCCTATAAAATCAAATCTAGTAATACTTACCAAATTGGTAAATAGCATTTTAGATTAGGAGACAATATTCGTTACATAACTAGACATACCTCTTCTTTTATTATTTGCACTTTCAAAGACTGGGGTGCTTGTAAATTATTATTATAAATATCCTCAATTAAAGCAACTTTGGCTCCTTAAAATATTAATAAATAAATTTTTCGTTGCTCGAAATATTTTAATTTTCGCATTTTTTCGTGCTTGGGATGAATTTTGAAAAACTTGCAAAAAAATGAAAAAAACTGAACTTATGACCTTTTGTCCCGCTGACGAATACTTCAATCATTTGAGCTACTTTAAACCGAATTTATGTAGAAAAAATTTAATTTCGTCGCTTTCCTTACTTATTTTTTATTCTATACAAAATAATAATAGCAATGGATAACATCTATACCAAATAGTACAGAAATCGAACTAGAAATGACAGTTTTCTTGTAGTGCTGGGTGCACAGAGAGAATGCATAAAAGAAATCGTCTTGTTTTTATCTTCTTTCATATCGATCCTCCTTACTTAGAATAATATTACTTTAGTTATAACGAAGTAATCGATTATTTTTTTTGCAACTCACACAAAGCAATACACTCTCCATAGCCTTTTTTATATTTAAAATAATTATTCTATAATATTTATGCTATATTTAAGTATTTTCTGGCCCATCACTTTTTGGACGAACCCAACTTTTATAAATTTCTTTCTCACGTAAAATAAAAGTTTCTATTGAGGGAAAATAAAAACGTATTTCATAGCGACAAACATTTTGAAAATCAAAAAAGCTTTGAATGAAATTATTAAAGTATATTGACATGACGTTGGATATTTATATTGATATTAATAAAATTATTTAAAAATTACTGTATAAGTTGTATGCTTCATGGATAAGACGACCCTGATTCGGCAATTCGGCAACTGACCCATACCCTTTACATGATTATCATTATTTTAGGCCGAGTTATTCTGCTAAATGCCTACATATCATCGTCTAAGTATAATAGCATTGAATATTTTCGGTGATTTCCCTAGAGTTCCATCATCAGAACCAGACTTGGTGGCGATGGGACATTAGAAGTATGCTCCAACAAACAAATATTGTATTAAAATCGGTTTAATAAGTATGGAGAAGTCGATCAATTGTAAGTTAGTGTAACGTAGTGGGGGTGGCTTAGCTACCACCCACCACTATGTTAACAGAAAAATGAACAAACAAACAGTCAAACTTTCTTAAGTTTGACTATTGGTAGGGAATCCTGTTGATATGAGTTTAAAATAAAAATCTAAACAAAGGTATACAATATCTAAAGTTAAAATAAAAGTCTTAATAAATGTCTGTGCACTGTACACTATACAGAATAAAGTTTCTGCCGGCTAGGGATAAAAAAAAGGAATAAATGGGCGTGGGATACGTCGGTGGTTCGAAGTTGGTCGACGGAGCACGGAGCGTAGCACGGAGGACCGCTGCTACGGGCCTCAGTAGCGTAGGTGCAGGAGGAACCTTTGGCGCCTTCCCTCAGCAGCCAGGAGCAGCAGGAGAAGTGGGCCGCTGGGAAGGCGGCCAGAGAAGTACACCGGCGGGGCAACTACCGACGGTTTAGGGTCCTCGGGTCCACCACCGAGGAGCGGACACCAGGCAGCAAGCACCAGGAAGCAGGCACCAGACAGCAAGCACCAGATAGTAGTTAGCATGCAGCAGTTCCTCCGTTACTTCTTCTTATTGTTGTTTTCTCCGTCGACTTATGCCACGATTTTCAGAATGCCCAGATAGCTGGATCGTCCCCCTTTTATACCGGCTCGACCTGTTCCGGAATTTGCAATTTAAATTAGTAAATCTGATTGGTCGATTAGAATTTTGACGTCAATTAAACCTCCTCGTTTCCATAAAAAAGAAATAATATTTGACATCTTCAAACTTTCATTAGTGTCATTGAAGATGTCAAATATTGTAAATTTTAGTGTTTTTTAGTAAATTATAAGAATAATAAAAACAAAAATATCTGAAAAAGAAAGGAAAAAGAGGAGCAACATCAATCGTAAGGGAACCATCCTCAAAAACAGTAAATAAACAAAGGTATTTACAAGGCCAAAAGAATGTTTTGTACCTAATTTAAGGTACTGTCTGCACCAGTACCTAATGTAACTAACTCGTAATATGTACATATGTACATATTACGAGTAAATACTCGTATAAGGAGTCAAAACTGAGATATTTACAAGGTTAGTAAGAAGTAAATATGTTACATTAGGTACTGGTGCAGACAGTACCTTAAATTAGGTACAAAACATTAAAACATGTATACTAATATTATTACGTAAAGCTAAAACTTGAGACCCCTTTTTATGAACTTGCGCAGACGAAGGAAAAGTGCAAAGTTTATTAAATCAATAAATAAGATATTACCCATGCTACAATACATTTGGCACACACTAACAAAAATATTGATAACGATAAAAGATCATAGATGGCGCACAATCTATATTCATGATATTTGGAAACAAAATAGTTGGTCTTGATAAATTTAGATGGCGTTCTTATCAAAAAAAAATTTTATAGAATAACTTATATTTAAAATTTACATAAATAAATTTAAAAGTAGATATTTACATAAAGTGTTGTTACGGTGTTCATTCGAGTTCCTTTGCAGAATAAATCACCTGCCTTCCTGCCAGGCAGCTTGTAAAAGGCGAGCATACGCTTATCATCACTAACATCGTGACATCTCGCTAGGTGGTACAGTTTCGTATCGATTTGTCCGAATTGTTAACACTGCCTTATCTATTCCTGCCACCATAGCATTAGTATTTGCCGTTGACCTGTTCCGGTTGGGTATCAGGTAGCTGGTACACTTACTTTTGCTCGAGGCCTAACAGACCGGCCTCTGTTTGCAATGCACCATTACCACATTTGGTGTCTCTAGGCGGCGTCAATCCCTTACCGTCTGCGTGTTTACCTTCAAATACAATAAAAAATAATTATATACAAATATGCTATTTTTTTTTAATTTTCCAGTAACAACCAAGTTGCACTGGATTTGCCCGGTTGGCGTATGTTTGCCAACTATCACTTTGTAAGATTTAGTGTCTTCGGCTAATTGTGGAACCAAGGCGGTTGTAGGTACCTATTTTTCTACGGTATATGGGCGTGAATACACTTACACACAATATATATATAAAAGGATGCAGTCTTAAATGTTGCTCAAAAAACAAATGACGGATCTGAATCAAAATTTTATGCATCAAGCTGCAAAATCATGATGAAATCATGGAAAACTTACTTTTGAAAAAAAAATCGTTAAAATCATTATTGTCTGAGTAATCGTGTTGGAACTGTTAAAGCCAAGCAATTGTAGTGCGTTAATTTAGTACTATACTGTGCCATTTG
>NJDD01004899.1:75816-125606 GCA_002245505.1 Calephelis nemesis | reverse complement strand
GAAGCAGATCTCGTTACTTCATGCAGACTACAACTACTATCCCCCGATATATCGGTTTCGCCCGCCGCCGACATGACAAAAAAAAGACACTTACATACGGAGAAACAGGACAAACACAAAACAAATATATCTTACAAACACAGTAAACAATTAACTACAAATATTAAATCACTCAGTGATATGTATAACTTCTATTAACACTCAAAGTTTAACTTAAATAATAAAAACACGTGTCACCACCAATCACTCTGACAGCAGAATCGTTATCAACATCGTTGTTTCTGAATACGGTGTCGGACATCTATAACCTCTTGCTAAAGAGTATTTATATTTCTACAATAAAATACTCGTACATATTGTACTAAAATAAAATTAAATTTATTAGAGTAAATAAAGTTCATGCAACATAGACACAAAACGTTTAAACTGATACACTGCATTCCAAAAATAATGTTTTTAATGCATCTACATTATGTTAGTAAGCTAAATATAAAAATGATGTCATTTCTGTAATATTTTCCCCGTGTTGGCTCGAGTTCCTTTGTAGAAAGTAGAATAGACAATCTACCATCTAACAGGAGTTAAACAGCGCGTAAAAATCGAGCATAGGCTTACCGTCACTAGCAACATGACAACTTACTAGGAGGTGAATTTCGCAGCGACTCACCGGGATCGGTACCACCACCTTATATATTCCTGCCGCTATAACGTCAGCGCTTGCTGTTGAATTGTTCCGGTTCGTAGAGTAAAGTAGCCGGTAAACTTACTTTTGCTCGGGGCTTGACATCCCAGCCTCAGGTTGGAATCTCACCATCAGTGGTGCCAATCGTACTATTTAAATCGTATTTATACGACCTTTTTGGCTTTGGTAACATGTACGATCGTAAATTCCTAATCGTACGCAAAATGTACGATCTTTTCATATATTAGAATAACATGGAAAAAAATATTCCGATTAATTTTATTTGTTGATATAAAAAAACAATAACAATCTACAGATTTGAACGAACCTTAAACTTTTTTTTATTCATAATGCACTCATCCAACCATTTTTAAACTTGAACGAGCATTAAACTTTTTTTTCGTATTTTTATTAACGCATCCAATACTTTTAAAGCTCTTTAGTCTATAGCTTACGAGGGCCAAACTGAAAGTTTTTAGAACTGGCAACTTAAAAGCATTATATTAAAAAAATAAGTTTAAATTTTGAAAATAGAACTCTTTCCCAATAATATTGAGTATACATTTCATTCATTTGTCATTTGTTTTACGATTTGGCGGCAAATTTAAAATTGTGTGTGCACGTCAGAATGAATTTAAGCCGAGAAAATTTTCGTGCAATAATTTTTTATGACTTTCGATGTCATATAAGTCAACAAGAAAGTTATGATAGACTTCGATTGGCTTTTCACGATGAAGCCCCATCTCGTGCCACAGTTTACAACTGGTTTAATGAATTCAAACGTGGTCGAACTAATCTCACCGATGATTTGCGTGAGAGACGGCCTTCTTCAGCGACGACTGAAGACAATATCAGTGTTGTGCGGCGTATGATAGAGACTGACAAAAGAGTGACCTATCAGCAGATTCGGACAAGTCTAGGCATAGGTATGAGTCAAGTGCACAAAATCCTCCATGAACATTTAGCGGTCAGGAAGCTTTGTGCCCGCTGGATACCGCATAATTTGACCGAGGCTCAAAAACTCCGCCGTGTTGATTGGTGCCGAGAAATGATCCAAAAATTTAACGGAGGTGACTCAAATGCTGTATTCGACATACTAACGGGTGACGAAAGCTGGATTTACTGTTATGATCCGGAAACCAAAAGACAGTCTGCTCAGTGGGTGTTTCCTTCCGAAGAGTTGCCAACTAAAGTGAAGAGAGGTCGAAGTGTTGGAAAAAAGATGGTGGCCTCGTTCTTCGGAAAGACAGGTCATTACGCGACAGTTGTCTTAGAGGATCAGAAAACGGTTAATGCAGAGTGGTACACTAACAACTGTTTGCCACTTGTCTTGGAAAAGGTTCGAGAGAAACGACCTCACAGCAGGATCGCCCTTCATCACGACAATGCCTCGTCGCACACCGCCAGGCAAACGATCGACTATTTGGCGACCTCAGACGTGGAATTACTGGGTCGCCCGCCGTATAGCCCCGACCTTGCACCATGCGATTTTTATTTATTCCCGAAAATAAAAGAAAAACTTCGAGGAAAACATTTTATGGACGCCGAAGAAGCAGTGGCTGCGTTTCAAAACGCCGTCGAAGAGACCCCTAAGGCCGAGTGGGCAAGGTGCTTTTCTTAATGGTTCCATCGAATGCAGCGATGTATTGATGTAATTGGACGCTATTTTGAAAAGTTATAATAAAACTAATAACTTGCTAGAATGGTTAGTTTTTGATTTTCTAAGAACTTTCAGTTTGACCCTCGTATTGATGATGTCGGGGTTCCCCGCGCAATTCAACCATCTTCGAGGTTATGTTATGTCATTATAATACAAAGGATATTAGATCGCTGTTAGCTCAGAGTTTATTCAAGATTTTATTTGAATTAGAATTGTATGTTGTGTTCTATTGTTTGTATTTTTATTGTTAATACGTATTACCTATTGGTAATTTTTGGTTCATGTGGAATTAATTACGAAATATGGTTGGTATATTATTGTGTTTATTCTGGAAACAATAGATAGCTATGTATTTTTGTTTATTCATCGTCTGTTTGTCATATTGGTTTTTCTTCAGAATCATGGCCGAAACATCTAAAAACAAGCAGAGCACACCAAAGAAAACTCTTCAAATAAGACAAGAGTTACCAAAATCAGAAAGGCAGAAACATAGGGCTCAAAAGTATCGGTCAGATTGGGAAGCATTAGACATATTTAAGAACTGGCTCAAACCAGGGCCTAATGAATTTAAAGCTAAATGTAATGCCTGCGTCACCATTTTAACAGCAGAAATAGGTGTTCTCAAAATGCATGCCAACCGAAAAAAACACCTTGATGCCATGATAAAGTTACCATCAACGAGTAAACAAGTTTCTGCAATGGCATCTTTTGTAACTAAAAAAGACACATTAACATTAGCCATTCAAAATGCGGAAGTAAAACTTACCGGTTTTTTAGTTGAACATAATTTATCATTCAAAACGGTAGACCACTTGACAGAGTTGTTAAAGAACATATTCCCAGATTCGAAGATAGCTCAAAAAAATTCTCTTAAAAGAACAAAAGCAACTGCCATTGCCACCGCAGTTATAGGTGAAACAGAAAAAGAAATTTTGGCGTCAAAATTAAAACGTAATAAGTTCAGTGTAATTAGTGACGAATCTATTGATATAAGTACCCAAAAGTCTTCTTGTATTGTCGTAAGATTTTACGACGACAATTCAAAACAAATCATCAGTAGATTTTGGGAACTGTCGAAAATATTTGATTCATCAAATCCTGACTTAGCTAACGAAGGAGCCACAGGGAAAAATTTATTTAATGCACCAATTAAATCGTTTGAAAAGGAAGATATTCCTGTCACCAACTTAATAGGATTTGCTGCTGATGACTGCAACGTAATTATGGGAGAGAATAATTCGGTGTCCAGTTGCCTTAAAGAATATTGTCGTGGTGTCATAATTATGAAATGCGTTTGTCGCTCGGCCCATCTTTGTGCCTCTTCAGCTTGTAAAGAGCTACCCAGGTGATGTGAAGATTTAGCTCGAGAAATATACGCATTTTTCAAAAGTAGTTCCAAGAGACAATGTCAATTCGCTAAATTCCAGAAATTTTTTGCATTGAAACCACATAAAATGCTTCATCCATCACAGACTCGTTGGCTCTCACTTGTTGCTGTTGTGGAAAGAATACTCGAACAGTGGGATGCATTGAAACTCATTTTCACATGCACATGGCTCAATGAGAAGCTAATTTCAATGGAAATCATATTTAAAAACTTAAATGATCCGTTCATCAAATTATATTTCAATTTTCTTGCGTGGATTTTGCCTAAATTTACCGAGTTCAACAAATCGTTTCAATCCGAAAGCGTTATGATAACTTTGTTAAATGACAAAGTTCACGAAATATACCGGGACATACTACTCTGTTTTTTGAATAGGAATTACGTTATGCAAAACGAACTTCAAACAATAAATTTGGATAATAAAGAAAAGTGGTTAAAAAACGAGCAAATGTACTTGGGCGTTAGAGTAATGAATGTTTTAAAACATGATGAAATTTCAAAGAACAAAGCCGAACTAAATCATTTTTATAGTACTTGTCGAAATTTTTTGATTACGAGTGCTAAAGAAATAGAAAAGCGTTATTGCATGAATGACCCCATTTAATCAAAACCTCATGTACTACACCCTACAAATGCTGCATCGTCAAAATTTCGAGAATCTTTTCCTTCAATGTTTCCATTGATTGAGTTACTGCCTAGAATAGTACCGAACGAAAATGTAAGTTTAATTCAAAAAATCGATGATCAATGGAGAAATCTTCCAGGCAAATCCAATGAATTAGATTTGACTTTGCCAGTTGACAAATTTTGGAGTGAGATACATGTATGCCCAGATTTTAAGAAGCTATCACAATTGGCTTTAGACACTTTGTGTATTCCCCATTCTAATGCACAATGCGAACGAGTATTCAGTCACGTCAATCTAATGAAAACAAAAATTCGAAATAAATTAATGATAGATACAGTGAATGGAACTTTGTTGGCTGCACAACATGTTAAGGAATCAGGATCATGTATCGATTTTCAGCGACATGTTGTGCAAATTAAATTTAAGTATGTATAAAAGAATAAATTCTTCGAATCTTGCATCTGATGTTGCTTGTATTGACTCTGCTAGCGACTGATATTTTAATTTATATCCATGCATGGCACTGCTGTGTAGTAATAATCACCTATACCAAATGTATATATACTAATTAGTGATTTAATTATAATAGATAAATTTCATCTATCTAAAACTTTGTATTTCATTCTATTAAAAAGTACAATTACATTTCTTATTTAACCCCTTACTGCATCGCGTCCCATATCAGCACATCTAAGTTTTTTGTCGAAAATTTAAATGTCTATAGGTTTTTAGTGACGGCAACTTTAGAAACCGTAGATGAAATTATATGTTGACGTTTAGTAGCCGTAGAATGTTGGTAGCATTGTAAATAAATTAACTGTAGCAGTTTGAATTTGATCGTGCTGAGGAGGTGAGTAGCTCTGTCTTTAATCCGATATTTTTCAGAACTTATTGAATATTTTACTTTGAATTTTATTCTGTGTATAAAACTAGTTGTAATTTTTGTGAAAATTAAAAAAAGGCAGAAAATCTTCATTGATTTCAAATTTCAGCCACTGCTAATGTTGTGTGCATAGTTGGTATAACATGCAGTAGTGACTTGATATTGCCGTTCATATAAGGGATAGTATGCGATAGCGCTAAATTTTCTATCGTTCATATATGACACGGTATGCAAAAAGAGAAAAAATGTTTTCATTCACATGTATAGTAAAGTTTGCACGTCACATATTTACATTTACTGCACGGGATTTCCTGCATTTAATATTTTAATCGCATACATATTTACGCTCGCATTGCACCCCAGATCTAACTACCTTAATCCATATATTTTACTCTTTTCCTGAATGCATTATGTGCTCTTACGATGCTTATTGCTTACAACTACTCAGTAAAGAGTCAGAAAAGAGAAAAAGTTTACTTCCTTCTATTCGTCGTGATCTTAACACTGCTTGCAAAACTTGTGTAACCTATTTACTTAGTCCTTTCATTTATTTCCTGGAGAGATTTACTCACCATTAACATATTTTTTTCTTCTGCTTTTCATCTTACCATCGTTTTCCGTTACGACAAGAACCAAACGCGCTTGCATGATATTATCTAACATTCTGTTTGCTTATCTACTGCTTATTTCATGTCCCACAGGTATAATTAGTAGTTTATCACCGAAATAAAGATGGATATTCCAATAAACAGTGAGGATGAATATTTATCCAGTGACGAAGATGAATATTAATAATGAGGAATGTCCTAGTGAAGATCCATTGGCTTATTTATTCATAAAATTGCATTACAGTTTACAAACAAATAGAAAGGTAGTATCCGCTAGCTACAAGAGCCAGAATGCTAATTCAATATGCAAGATTATCATTCTGGAACTTGTCACACGATTTATAAAACGATATAATTTATAATATAAAATTACATAGGTAGGTATATTAAAAAAACATTCCGTTACTGCATGTGTTTCCATAATTGGTACACACAACTTTTTACCATTCATGACATATAGTACCATATATGCACATTTTTTAAAAATTCATAAAAAAATCCAAAAAGACTGTTTAATTTTTTTTTATTTTTTATGGTTTACTCAGACTCAAATCTATGTCATATTTTTTTTCCGCATAAATGCAAAATTCCATGCTGTAAGGGGTTAAATAATTTGCTGTAGTTTTATTGAATTTTTTTAAACGTACTATTTTTTTTCTAGAATTCTTGGTAAAATACGATTTTCCCTAGTGTGTGATACGATCCCCTAGAAAATAAAGTTGGCAATACTGCTCACCATTGACACCTTTGGTGTCTCTAGACGGCGTGAAATTCTCACAATCAGAAAATCTGTCTACTTTTATGCTTCCAATATCATAACAAAATGCTCTGGAAAACTATTCGTTTCTACGTAGGAGTCATTGGCCATCTCCATAATAAAACATGTTATTAAAGTACTATATTGTTCCAAAATCCAACATATCCCATCCAATTTTGTCCACACTTTAACGAAATCAAAATATTTCAATGCGTGTATTATAAAAAAATCATAAGAATACACAAATAAGCCATATTAAATGGCTAGTTGTTGCATTTTGTCAATGCACATAAAATCAGCTGTTTGAAATTTAGTCAGCCATTTTGTTGATTAAAGTTTTAAACAAGGGTCCGAGGTTGCTTAAAGTGACAGCTATTTAAGAGTATATTTAAACAAATGATTAACTCTAAATAGCGTTTATGAATAAGATTTTTTTTAAACATTGCTTAAATTGGTGATTAAAAGTTAAGCAACGTTTATGAATACCTAAGCCTGAAAGTATATTAATAAATAGGAATAGAGTAAGCAGTCTATGCAGCTGTCAAATCAAATGTCAACGAAAATGAAACAGTAGCGCCATGCCATATCGCATTCGAGAACAATATATTTAATATCTAGATGTATAAATATCTATGTCACGGTATAACCTCTATATAGGCCCTTTATGAGGACTTCAGATTTAATTTTTGTGACAATAAAATATGACTGCAATTTGTTTATTAAAAAAATTAGTGATTGTCAAATTACAATCATTTCTATTGTCACTGGGAGCGCTGAATGGGGATGAAAATAAAACAGGTTTCTCTGTAATTTATTTAATCTTTTGTTTATTTCCTTAATATCTTCATTATTTCCTTCTTGTACCAACACAGTTTTATTTTTTAAAGTTGAATTTTATTTACTCCAGGCTCTATCTTTTCCTTTGACAACATCTTTGTCTTAATCAAATCCAGCGAAGAACCCAGCCATGGTTGTTTGACATCTTTTTTTGTAAAAACTCCCATTCACCAAGTCATACAAGATGTGAAATAGGTGTAAAACATCAAAATCTGAAATAGAAAGAAATTCATTTAATTTCAATGATCATAAAATTTAATATAGTAAATGATAAAACACAGAAGAGAGAGTTTGACAATATTTTTTTACATTGTTTGCTTCTACAAAATATTTACTAAATAATTCTGTTTAAATTTTCAGCCTGGTGTTCTCGCTTCTCATGTTTGGGTCATGTGACATTAACATGACCAAATTGTTAAATACATAATAAGAATGTATTCATCCAAGTTTTAATATGTATATATTACATAAAATGAATGTAAATTATAAAAGTTACAAAAACTGACTGTTTAGTGTGATGAAAGATTTAAAAAATAAAGCTTTCATATTTAAAAGACACAAAAATGAAAATGTTCTAGTTATTATAGAATATACACAAAACAAAACTGAACAAAATCAATGTCAATAATGTTATGTAATATAAATTTACAGTTTTATTAAACTGCCTCTTTGGTCAGTTGGACTTCTACATATCTATTATTATAGTTAAATAACCTCCTTGGTTATATTCAAATTTGTTTTTCTGTACACCAATTAATTTTAATAATGTATTTAAATGTGCATTAAGTATAATATGAAACAATCATTACATAAAACTTAAGATAGCAAAACTACCATAAAAATTTTCGATTGGCATTTTAGGTTAGAATATATCATTTTCATTTAAAAATTTATTTCTAGTTGTAAATGTATTTACGTTTTTCAGAAACAGTTCCGAAAACCTACAAAGCTTTCAATAATTCTAGTTATTGAATTAAAATATCCAACTCAAAATTCTATTTAATCATAATACCTCATAGTATTATAAGTTTTAACAATGTTTTGTACTTACGAGTTTTATTGAAGACATCATATTACTCGTAGTTATCACAATCTCGTTTCAGGAACAAAAAACAATTTCTGTAAATCTAGTTCCAGAATATCAAATACTGGTGTAGGTCAAATAGGGCAGATCAGACAGAAAAATCAATCTAGTGTGTTGAGCGGTGCTAGTTTTCTCAATCTGCAAATCCAAGATCGGGTTCAAAACAAAAAATTAACATTTTAAATGAGTTAAACATGGAGACACGTTTTAATGTTTACAAAGTGGTTTGTAAAATATGGCGGTTGGGTTGCCAACGTTATGGCTACGGAATCGTACTATTCGTACAGTTTGTTATGTACATAAGGTAAAAAAAGGTGTTCAGTCATTTCTATCGATATTGTTTGTCATAAAATTGGAAGGAGTCTCTGCTCTGTTTGTTTAGAAAAAAAATAACAACAATTAGTTATGAAATAGTAAAAAAAATTCAGTTTATTTTTGAAGTGAAATTCCTTTATCGGGGTTGGAAAAAAATTTAGTGTAACATTTTTTCGTTACGCGCCATCTTTGTTCTTATCGTGATTCGAAGTATACTTTCTCCAGGGGAGTAGGGATTGGCAAAATACTTTATTTAACCAATTTCTGTAAAGTTGCATATTGTAAATTATTTTTTGAAAAATAACGTCATAAAGAAGTTTCACTTCTTCACTTCTTACGAGTGTACGCTAGTACACGCACACATTTTTTTTTATTTAGAACTAAATCTAATGACTGAACTCTTGGGGGACCACGAGCCCGGACTCTATTTTATGTAACCATTTATCTACCAGTTTGTTTATCGTTTGTCTATCGGTGTATTATAATTTTTGAATGGAGGGACAATGACAGTTTATTGAAAATTTTAACTTTTTGGTTTTATTGTTAGATTATTTTTTTGGTGTTTGTGAAAATTCTGCTGAGCACCAACTAAACTTGTTTCAATTGCATGCTATTTTATTCCAATGAAACGAGAATAAAAGGGATTTTATATTGCTATATTTTTTAAGCTAAGCTCGGGCCTATCGTGACGTTTATAATTAACGTTTTTCGAGAGATAGATTAAAATTCTGTAGAAATATATCTGTATAAACTAAAACTGTATTTAGTAAAAAATTCAAAATAATCGGCTGAATGCTTTCACAAATTTAAAATAGTTTCCATGTTTTTGATCTCCTGCAAAAATTGCTTTTTTGTAGATAGACTTATTCACTTTGTGCCTATCGATTTATTAAAGGCAGGTAAGTACGTTTAAATATACTAAATAAATCAAATGGGTTCATAGATTAGTCATAACATAATTTACCTCTTTATAAGAAGTATAATTTTCATGAATTAATTTTGTTAGATATTGAGAAAATGCCGTAGCGTTTGCTAAAGCTTTAAGGATTTAGCCGAAGGTCGCGAATTTTATGTATATTGTTTTTATACTGTGATTGCCGTAGCATTGATTATACTACCAATGTCTAGAAAAAATCTTATTTGATCAATTATTTTAAGAAAAGAATATTACGCGAAATTTTAATTTAAACTGTTGTAAGGGCGTTATGGAATGGATGTTTGTGGAATGTATACGCGCCAATTTATGATTGACTTTAACTTCGTACAGTGTATCAAAGATCGTACAAATAGGATCGATTCAACTTTACGGTTGGCAACCCTGTTATTGTAGTATTGCCGTATATCAATAATGAAATTTAATAAAATGGCAATAAGGACTGCAGCGCTATCTTCCACACAATTTAAGAATTAAAATAATCAATTTAAAACTGGTGAGAACTGTCAATTAATTCACTGACCGAAAAGACCATGGGTCCGAGGTTGCTTAAAGTGACAGCTATTTAAGAGTATATTTAAACAAATGATTAACTCTAAATAGCGTTTATGAATAAGAATTTTTTTAAACATTGCTTAAATTGGTGATTAAAAGTTAAGCAACGTTTATGAATAAGCCTGTACGTTCTTGAGCAAAGCAGTGTCCTCATTACTCAAGCAAATTTCATGAGATTTATGCACTTTCATTGAACAAAATGTTACCAAAATTGACTAATTTCTCTCAATATTAAAATGAAAATCAATAATTACGAAAAAACTAAGACCATCTTTTCTCGCGATGGCACCAAAACCCCTCAAGTAAACTTAACAGTTATTTAATCAATCAAAGCCCACAGATTACTCCACTTCATTATTAGGTGCCAAGTCGTGAAAATTTTTTTTTCAATTTCAATTTTTACGAAAGACAGCCAATGATTCTAAAACAATTCACAATTTACAAGTTATATAATATTAATAGTATATAGTTAATTCACAAGTAAATTATTAACATAGTTTACAGTTTTGAGGTAAACCTACATAATATTGTCTAAATTGATGTTATTATCTACTTACCTTAACCTAAGGTATTTTTATTTCAGCACTTGCCCTGTGCTTGGGTTTTTTTATAAATTTTAAAGAAAGATTTTTTTGACCCAGACACTAAACTGAAGGCAAAAAAGCAGATGGATTTTCCTGATGGTAAGAAATTTTCTCTGCCTAGAGACACCAAACATGGTAATGGTGCGTTGGCAAACTGAGGCCAGGATGTTAGGCCTCGAGCAAAAGTAAGTATACCTTACCCTCGGAGCCGGAACACGCCATGACCTTATGGCGGCAGGAATAGTTAAGGCGGAGGTACCAATCCGAATGAGTCGCTGCGAAACGCTACCACCTAGTCAGATGTCACGGTGTTAGTGACGGTAAGCCTATGCTCGTCTTTTACGAGCTGCCTGGCAGGAAGGCAGATGGTCCATTCTGCAAAGAAGCCCGGACCAACACGGGGGACCTGTAACCTTTCGTCTCAAGCCGATGAATGCTCTAGCCATTTGAGCCAATGAACGTGTTCTAACCATTTGAGCCACATATTATGAGTTCTCGGACTACCAGCCCGATAGCTCCTGTTCGGGCCATAATATATTATGTGTGCTTACTAAAATGTTTATCTTTAAATTGATATCTGAAATCAAATATTTTTTTGGTAATGTTTTCCTCATTTTTTATTCTATTGCCTTTGTTTTCATCTTCTACAGTTATTGTTACACAGTATAAACAGTTTTCACCTATAACATTCGGAAGGTTATTAATACAACCTATGGACAATAGTGGTCCTAAGACACTTCTTTGTGAGACAACATATTTATTTAGTAGATAAATAGACTTAAGTATACCTAGAAGTGTATGCTTTGTTTTCGTTCTTCTAAATAGCTCCTTTACTCGCAAGATTGCAAAGCTCCGAACGGCGTATATATCTATCTTGGTTAGAAGACTATTATCACAAAATATAGACAGGTTTATATTTTGTGCTATTACAGTCTATTGAATTAAATGCTTTTTTTGTATGATTAAACTTTCTGTAATACTTTTGACTAAGCTAAAGCAGGCTAATGTTGTGGAGCTCTTCTCCCTTTTTTTAACGTGTGGAAATCCATCATGGATACCTGTATCTTTCGGGGGAAGTGGCAAGTTATTTGAGACTCCTACTCACTAAAACCGCACGGTGTCCTCCCCTGAGCCAGGTACCTGGGCTGTGGGGACGCTTTCGCAAAACTTCCACTGCCCCGGCGACGCTGGATCCGAAGATCCCCTTCTGGCAGCCCACCCAATAGAGGGCCGTAGACCGTCTAAAGTGGTGCACGGAGACACGCCCCCGCCCCCCGCCAGGACAAGGCTCGGACCCTTGGAGGGGGAGCTGTTCTCCCTAAATACGAACTGAAACGGTACCTAGTATATTACATACCGTTTCAGTTCGTATTTATTCATTATCTTTAAAAATGCATAGGTAGACCACGGCTTTCTCAGAAACTTTTAAGAGCACTGGAACATTGGAATAAAAGTTAGGTTATGGTCTATAGTTCTTACAGTCACATTTGTTATCTTTATTTAAAATAGACCCTAATGGGGATTTTTAACAAACTTGTAAATTTACCTTGTTCAAATGACAAAAGTTTTATATGATGGCATTGGTACGAACCACCTAGTTTCTTAGTACCTTCAAACCTAAGCTCGCCTGTTAAGATATACCTGGCAGGGATGCGGTAACTGCACACTTAAACTGCACACGATGTGAAAATTTTATTGTAATCAGTTAAGAAGTTTAGGAGCCCACCGCGGACAAACAACGTGACGCGTAATTTATATATAGGTACCTACTCGCATTAAGATGTTGATTGTATTTCTATACAACATACTATTTAAATTTGTTAATGTTTTTTGGCTAAGTGAATATCAATGCCCATAACACGCAACACATGCTAAATCGTAGGCTAATAAAAATATCCATATCATTTTGCTATCCAAATTTCCGAAATAGTAGTCTCTCTGCCTGAAAAATAAAAGTGCAAAAGTATGTAATCATTTTATGGATTTAAATCCTTCTTTCACCAATTGTATCTTTCAGGAATTTATGGTAACCCCCCAGAACTGTTAAATGGTAAGGCAAAATGGTGATGATGGAGGCCATAACATTAGTTACAGTATCCGGTAAGAGAATATAGTAACTAGCATCAATTAAACAAAAAAACTTCAAGGGTATGATATTTTAATAATATATTAGTACTTTAAATAATAAGTAAAAATATGGTTTAGTGCCTATATTCATATGTTAAAAAAATGTATAGGCACTCACTTACTCTAACTTTTAGACATATAGATATGTTACGCACGAAGATCGAAAATATTCATGTAATAAAAAAAAATATCACATTACGCTGTAGTTATTGTGAAACATCGACATTTATGATAAATACCCTTATTTAAATGTTCACGACGTGTTGTGGCAGCCACAGAAAACCGATACGCGTTGTGGCAATGAAGAAAAGACATGAAGCATCCTCTACCCTTGTATCTATCTAGTCTCACACAGATTACCACGTCGCTTGGCATCTATGTTATCAAATTAAATTATTAAAATTAATTATGTTTAAGTTAAAAAAATTTTTGAGGTGCTAATGCAAAATTTGAATGAAATGAATGAAAAATGAAAAAAAAACCTATAAAAATAAAATTTAGCAGTTAAATATTTTCAAAATATAAAGCAACGTCGTGACCAGTGGGCATAAGTGCACCAAACGCATGATGTATTTTCTTTATTTCCAGCGTTTTGATGGCAAAACACTACAGCCAAGGCACAGATTTCGATTGCCACAACGCGTCGCGAATATTAAGCATTAACGTGCAATTTAATGGCCATTGCGCGTTGTGTGCTGATTTTTCGCTCCATGAGCATAACATATTTATAACATTAATAATATGTCTTATTAACTAAGTCACAGCCAACATAAATTAACCTAAAACTTATAATACTGATAGTGTTTATTTAAAACTTATATAGACTCCGTTTCCAATGTATCACTTTGGTTTATGGCAATATTAAATTACTTTAAAACCACAAGCTTACCACTATCACCACTACGTAGCTTATAGCTACACTTATTTTTATACCGTGCATCTAAAGGATATCGCACATTTGAACGGGGCGGAACGTATCTGGTTATAGCGCATGGCATTGCAAAGCAAACTTAGGCAGGCCAGGCATAGCGTTAAAATTTCGTGAGCCCTCTATTAAAATTTTTTTACTTTGCACTTTGGTGACTGTAGGTCACAAAACAAATCCGCTGGGATGCGACCCGGCACAGTGTGCATTGCTTCATACAAAATGTTAGGCGGAATATGATAAAAATTGTGCGCTATCCTTTAGGAGACGAAATCTTAGCAAACTCGAAAGTTGGTCTTAGCCATAAAATAGGTAGGTACATAATGTACGCACGAAGCTCGAAGCACTATGCTGCTAATAATATGAATGACCATGGTTTCGATGTTTAGTAGTTTGTACGATTAAGCTTCTAAATATCCACATCAGAGCCTCTTCCAGCTAACAGTAAAAAGTAAGTAGACAGATGTTTTTTTTTAAATTTAGAAATGGGTACCTATAACGCTCATAATCTAAGATATATTTCTTAAAAAATTCTCAAGTACCTATAAGTAAAGTTCTGGATAAATAATTATTAACGTCAATAGTGTCAACAAATTCTGACACAATTTGTACTTTGTATAAGTTGTACTTATCTACCTATAATATATATTTTACATTCCATGTACAGAGCAGTCCAAAATATTAACAAAACCAATCAATATTTTATAGGAACAGTACAACATGAAGAAAGACGTGTGAGAATATTTTTGTCGTTATTTTTCAAACCCTAATTTTTTTCTGCAGTTTTATCGTGGAAGCAATTAATACCTAATTAAATAATGTTTTTCTTCATTACATTTAGTATTTAGTAGATAATATAGGTATGTTATAATAATTTATCATATTTCTCTTAACTTTGAAAACTCTAACAAAATAAATAAAAGACTAACGTCCGCTCTCAAAGACGTCAATTAACATTTAATATGTCATCAAGTCGCAATTTCGTATTGAAAATGACAACTTAATGACTGATTTAAAAGTAATTATTGAGGTGTGTTAGTGCAGCCGTTAGTTATAATTTTGTGTTGAAAATGTTGCCATAATGATCGATTGAGAAAAAATTGTGTATTTTAAAACAAAAATAAAATTCAGATAACTAAATTAAGTACCAATGCTTATAGTTTGTTTGAATCTCAATGTGTCGAGAAAATTAAACGATCGATAGGTATGGATTTAGAACGCTATCACATTAAAAAAAAATAACTGACGCTTCCTCATGTTTGATTTGAGCTTGATTCACTTTCGATTGCTTTCATAGGGGTCTTATAAGTTCATCACGAAGATAACAATAACTTTTCTTCACAAGAAAATTGTAATTTTAGATTTTAAATTAATGTATTAACTAATTTATTAAAATTAAATAGCTCTAAACGCGAATGCAGAATTATTAAGTTTGTCTCAAATATTAAAGATGTCTTTTATTTTTTCGTTCTCCTCTAGTAGGTGCTTGACTTTGCGATCAAGCTGAATTTGTCGTGGTCATGTGTCGGCTAGAATGCTTGGATCTACTTCAAAACCATCAAAGAAGATGATTGCTGCGTGCCGTGATGTTTAGGTTTATATTATTCTAGAGCCAGTGGCGGATTATCCTTAAGTTGCCCTAAGTGCCTAGGGGCACGAGGTTATAAGAGGGGCGGACGTGAATAAAAAAAATACAAAGCAAGTAATTAACAGCATTATCCTTCAAAACTATCAAATTAATTTGGACGAAATTGTTTAAACAATAGATCTAAAGATTTCCCTAAATATCCAAAGTCACAAACTAATACCTAGTAGGCATAAACGACCGTTATAGGGACACCAATGATTTTTTGCCTAGGGCGCTCTCGACAATTAATCCGTCTCTGTTCTAGACATTACATATCTAGCCGAAGAAATCCATATGCGAGTTTAGATTCTTTTAACTGTAGTAAAATAGTGATACTCAAATTCGTTCTTTCTGATAAGTAAAAGCCTCTTAAAAAATACCAGGCGGGGAGCAAGTGCACGCATGTCGTAGAGCCACTCGAAGCCACGGCATGAACCGGTCTACTCTTGCATACACTCCCGGATATCCTTGTCTAGCACACCCTCTGCCCCAGGATACGATACCTGTAATAAAAATAATTCTTTACGAATTCCGATTAAATTATTTTCAGAAAATAAACCGGATTATTCTAATCCCATTTAGGTATCTAGATCTGGTTGTATACCTATCTGGTACATGCTAAATGCAGATTGAAAGTATTGTTCTTACTATAATATATTGGCAGTGGACCTCATTGGTTCATCAATCGATTCCCACATTCTATGCTGGTGATGCTTCCCCGTATTGGTCCGGGTCCTCTGTGTAGAATAGCTTGTCTGCCGTCCTAACTGGTAACTTGTAAGAGGCAAAACTGGCGATATAGTGCTTGCCTAGGTTGGGATCCACCGATTTATTTATTCCTGCCGCCACAATGACAATGTCATATCCCGTTCTGGGGCAAGGTAGCCATTGGATTTGCTCAATCGGCCTAACACCCCGTCCACAGCGAGACACCTCTAACAAATTTGTTGTCTACAGGTTATCTCTTGCTGCCATAAGGGGAGCTGCGTGCTTCTTTGCTGATAATTGCCATAAGGCATAAACCATGCAGATGAAGATATTTATTAGCTAACAATTATGTGACGTGGATATGGTATCGTTTGTGAAACTTAAGAGTTTGCAATGAAGACATTTAGATTTGTGTTAGCACAGAACGTATACAGGAATTACCTAGCTCCTTTGCTGATTTGCCATTTCTTGACGTTTGACTGCATTTTAGTTTTTCAAAGCTAGAAAAAAAAAATTAACTCACGATGGTCGGAAATAGACTTTTCCTCACCCACGATTTACTTTACCTTCCTCGTAGTTATAAAGATATTTTTGTAACCCACGATTGTCTGAAGAAGTATTTTACGTACCCACGATAGTGTAATAGGGATGTGACATCAGCAGTGGACCCCCAGAGTCTCCAGTACAAGCATCTCTATCTGGTGCGTTGGCACAGATCATACGTGGCGTGACCTTTCGACGACCGTATCCTGCGCCCGTACATTCCTCATCCGACCATATCTGCACTTTTGCCTGAAAACACATCAGTTATATTTTAGTGAATGTGGATGGATGTAGATACCTGGGGAGATCCAGGTTGACATTTCACCACCGAATTGCTTGGGTATTTGGGTATTTAAAATTTATCTGAAGGTGGTGGCAAGAGTTTCAGAAACTGCAATTATTGTGTGAAAAGAGTAATGAATTTTGGGAAACCAAAAAGGTCTGCAAGGAGCGTGACACTTGAGATTCGATTCTTTCCGTCTTCCGGCGTAAAGATATTTATATATGTCTGTATGTTTTAGGTTTTACCTAAAATAATAATACAAGACATTACGGACATTTGCATGTTGCTGAAAGTGGGATAATTGAAAGAATTTTATTCTGTATCCTGTATACATTAAAAGAATTTATTTTTAACATTTCAATTACAGATTTGGCTTTTTACAATATTATTAATACGTTTTATTTATCTTAGTGGGTATAAATGTAATGGATTCTTAGAATGTGTTTTTCATAGACTACAACTTTGGATTGAGTTGAAACCTCATACACTTGTCAAGAATCGAGGACAACACAATTTCAAAAAATGTTAGATTAATAGGATCAGAATTTTTTAAATCTGTCGCCAAATCAAAAAACAATTAACCCTTAACCTATGTAGAGCTTTCATCCCTTATAACACGAGTAACAACTAAATTATCTAATTCAGTTAAGAACTTACTTTTATGGGAATATTTGAATGAGGACCTTTTTCTATTGTACTGCCCCATCCAGATACTACCGCATCTGCACCTTCTAGCGAGTCTGCGTCATCTATAAATAAAAAGCATTTAACAAATAATTTTCAAGTACTTTCCAACGCTATAAACGGCTTTTTGTTGTTTCAAGAAACGTGACATGGCTGGTAAGAGGGTATTTTCAGGACACTGGACATTAGGTACAAGTATAGAAACTTAAAAACATTTTTTAAATAACTTATGTAGTTTAAAGGATACATTTTTATTATTTTTCAGTCCACCGTTTTCGCTATTCAAACAAATTTATTTTCGATATTTAAAGGTGATTAAATTCAAAGACGTGAATTCAGTCCTGTATCCATTAGGTTGTCTGGTAGATATCACTACATGCCAATGAAACGGCTTTTGCGTATCCTTATTTAAATATTACTTTAACACTCATTTAGAAATTTTTGGTGCATAACAAAGTGTATTCATTCATTGATTCTGTTTAAACATCATCAGGGCGACGGGGATTGAAATCGTTATCTCTGAATCGACCTGATTATGCTTACGTAACGAAACCGGGAAGCTAAAAAAAATTATAAAAAAACATAGTGTAGAAAGCACAAGTGTTATTTATAAATTGTGCTTATTCTACTAAGCTCTGCCTTGCACTTGGCTTACGTTCCACCTTCGAACCCTTCTTCACATTTCACCAAGTCAGCTAAGATCATTATGCTAAGCTATCAGTGATAAAACATGTAATAATTTAAAAACAAACATGTAAAAATAATCGTTAATCTTAATACATCACATTATTTGTCCGCTATGGACTCCTAAACTACTAAACCGAATTTAATAAAATATACACACCGTGTGCAGTTTGATCCAATTTAAAATATAGTATTGCTTACATTTCAATTTATAGCGGCTGAAGCAGCAGGTAACAGATAGCAAAACACACATTCTTGCTAGAATTAGTTGATACACATATTGCTGTGGTAAGAACCACTTACTCCCCCTTTTTGAGGGCGTAGACATTAAGGCTAAAAAACAAAACCCTTATACCTAAATTCAACATTTCTGTCTGTCTGTCCATCGTATGTCACATCCATTTTTCCTTTTGCGGACGCCATCTTGAAAATGTTACATGTCCTATGAATCTAAAACTGTCCAGCCATGTGTTGTAGGGTGTGCCAAAAAATAACATACATACATACAGTCGAAAAATATTATCCTCCTTCTGACAGCAGATTACATGTTTTAGATTTAAGTTCCTCAAAGTAATGAATTTTACTGGTAGAAGAGTTCTATGCAGCAACTTTTCCAGGTAGGGTTCCACCGCCTTACCTATTTCTGACGCTAAAATGACTCTATCATGTTCCAGTTTGGAAGGTAAGGTAGATAATAGACTTGCACAATAGGCTTCCCATTCAAGACAGTGACGCACCTATAACATCTATGGTGTTTTGGGCTACGGTTATCTTTTACTATAAGGAAAGTCGTGTTTGCTATACCTTTCACATAACAAAGTTTTTATTTCAAAAAGTTTAAATTTTATTTTTGTTCGTAGTAGCTTCGCGCCAATCCCTCGACAACACTTACGTAAATATACAATAATAGTAAATTACAAGATATATATAGGTCAACCGTATCGGATTTATAATGGGTAATTACTGTACCTACTGTTTACTGGTAGTTCGTGCATATTTCACATAAATCCCAATTTACGTAAGCAGCAATTGTACTGCTTCTTAAATCGTAGTCGTAACATACTCGTACTTTAAAGCCTTTCTAGACGGCAGTAAACACGCTTTTCGCAAAGGTAACCTTAGAGGAAACTTTGTTTCCATCTTCTGATTATTATTAAATTTGGATTTAATACGTCTAGACGTCCAATGTTTACAGCTAATTTTTATAACCCTACCAACTATTTTACGGTACGGTAAAATATTCACGCTAATATCCCCAACGAGGTAGGCAGAGGCACAACCAGGGCACCTACAACTAGCCGAAGACAGTAATATCACAATGTGATAGGTGGCAAGCTAATGGTTATCCGGGCACATATCTAATCCCGGGCACAAGGTTCTTTTTATTAGAAAGTTGAAAATACTGATTTTCTATGTTTTTTGTTACCTAACCCGGGACCGAACCCGGGACCTCACTAGTCGATTCCGACGGCAAATTAGGTAAGAATAAGATTGTTATCATATTTTGTAAATATGTTGAATCCTATTGGGGGGTTGGCTGGTACCAGCATCTTACGGGATAAGTTGCCGGCTACCCTGCTTCCAAATTTAGACATGGCAGGAGCTATCTTAGCGTTATGACAATGGGAATAGGTAAAGCCAACTAATACTTGCAGTTCTAAATGCTACATCATCTAGGTGTCCTATATGCAAGTAGGAAGCTAGTGGTCAGATACAAAGAGTTAGTCTCGAAAGAGTTGCACTCTATTAGGCTGGGACACCAGTGCAAATAAAATAAGTCTTAAAATATACTTAATGTGGTCTAGCCGCTAGCGGTCAAATGTAGAACTTGACTCCATGAGGTCC
The DNA here is from genome assembly GCA_002245505.1 of Calephelis nemesis. Taxonomy (NCBI): domain Eukaryota; kingdom Metazoa; phylum Arthropoda; class Insecta; order Lepidoptera; family Riodinidae; genus Calephelis; species Calephelis nemesis. The sequence continues at coordinate 105,266 of NJDD01004899.1, read as the reverse complement.
CGGATTCGATGCCTCGGCCAGACACAAAACGAAATTGTGTTTTCCAATTTTCTAACAAAAACTATGATTAGATTAGAGTCCGGTTGGAGATATATAGGGTAACTTTAAGAGTGCTAACCAAATTTTGAGGACATAGATCTTTGAAGTAATTCAAAATTATAAAAAAAATATTTCATATGCAACACAAAATACAAGATGCATGGTTATAACGCATAAAACTGGTTCCTACAGGAAGCAGTCACATTCACAGGCTGGTGACATCATGACTCGCACTAGGTACGACATATCGTGACAACAAGTGAAGCATTTTTGCGGACTGTTTTAAGTGAATGTTTATGAAAGTAAATATTACAATTTTAAAATTCATTACCAGTTAAGCCTTTACAGTTTACCCTCTTATATTAAAATTTCGCCGGTTCTTTCTAAGCAACCCTGTATATAACATTGTAGGACTTAGTGACTTCGTCTGGTTGAGGGTGCCCTGGATGTGCCTCTGCTACTTCTTTAGAGATATGGGTATGACGATACTTTAAAATATACTTGCCTGGTAAACATGCCGGTCGATACAGCCTGTCTGGCAAGGGATTTGTGAGCCGTATGACGGCAATGTCGTTGTCATAAGTGTAGCGATTGAAGTCTGGATGTTGGAAGACGTGTGCCACAGAGAAACCATCTGATCTGGAGTTGTTCACGTCGTACTCTCCCACCAGCACAGTCAGACGAGATGCTTCTACTCTGAAAATTGATTGACTATGATGCAGAGCTGTTTTATTAAGTTATTGGCATTCCAGCTGTCGAGATTTTGAGTACATTGGTGCGAGCCTTAGAATCTGATTGCTTTGATGACAGGAGAATAGAGCGACACCATAACTTAAGTGTAGTAAAACTGATATAAATCTACTCTAATTGGGGTTGGCGTATACGTCCAACTCTACCGACCGACTGCGAGGCTTGGATTCAATTCCCGACAGGGGCAGGCATTAGTGTGATCAACATTGAGATGTCTGGATTTTCGGGTTTGGTAGCTTGTACAATTTGTTCTAGGATCTATTTAGGTTTTTAAGTATTTGAATCTTTGACTTAGACTTTGACATAACACAAACATATAATAAATTTATTTTGGGGTATTATCAGTATTATCACCAAGTCGAAATTTGATTATTACTTTTTCGAAAGGGTAGTCACGACTCATCATCGTTTTGCGACTAGTCTGAAAGAAGTAATGTGTGTAGATTAAAAATTGGTGAGTAAAAACTTCTTCACAAAAATCAAAACAGAAATCTTTTTATAATCGACTTCAAAAAAGGAGGAAGTTATATGTTTGACTCCTATATTTTAATGTATGTTAATCGATTAAATCGATTAAAAATGTTTTTTTTTTATTGAAAATGATGTTTTGGAGTGTCCTATTTAACCCCAAGTCTAGATCTGGCGTTGGAAATAATAGAAAAATGAGGAAATACCCAATTTTCGTGTATGGTTATTTGTTATTTTACAACGCTTAAATTATGGTTTTGGAAAAGCAAGCAAAGATTTGTATGGTCCGCGATACTAAACACTTCGAACTCTCTGTCTGTTTATAAAACATTTTATTTAAGACTAGCTAAACCCGTGACTTCGTCCTAGCAGAATTTAACCAAAAGTTATTTAGTTTACGTATATAAGATTTTCTAAAATAAAACTAGCCTAAGTTACTCCTTATTACATCAGGCACCTGTCAGTGAAAAGCCCGTCAACATTGGTCCAGTCGTTCTCAAGTTCAGCCGGACAGACATACAGAAAAATAAAGTGTGATTTTGTTATACGTATCGCATACACATTCATAAGCCATGTTTCTCCCCTCCCGCGTTGGTCCGAGCTCATTTGCAAAATAGACCATCTGCCTTTCTGCGAGAAAGCTCGTAAAAGGCGAACATAGGCTTACCGTCACTAACACCGTGACATTAGACTAGGTGGTAGGTAGAGTTTCGCAACGACTGCATTAACTTTATCCTAGCCTAGCATCCCATTACTTACCAACCCGGTACAAACTTCTTACCATTAAAAAATCCGTCTGCTTGTTTGCTTTCCAATATAAAAAAAAATGCAAGTAATAAAAAGCATTTGTTATGTCACCAACAGACATTTCAATTTTATTTCTATATATATATACTTATGTAGAGTATATAGATATACGTATTATTTAAAAGAAAACAAGTGTTATGTAACCGTACGTGACCAGAGAACAAGACAGTCGATTGCAGTAGCAAAGCCAATGCATGCAAGCGCATCTAATGCGGTATTATGGAGTGCCAACCTAGACCTGAATTATGGAAAGCGACATTGAAAATACTCGGAGATCTTATTGTTTGAAATGTAACTTTTAAAATAGGCTATATTTTGTACTGGTAATAAGGAGTTTTGAAATAAATAATCCTAGACCCAGAAATTCTAAATCTAAATGTTCATTTTTGTTTAATTTTTTAAAGTGAAAATATAAGTTTGAAAAATTAAATATTTTATCTCATATGTAATACCATTTTAACTGTGCGAGGTAAATTATGAAGTGGCCGTACTAGAAGGTAGCGTACTTACTGAAGTTTCATGATTTAGCACAGAGTAGTGAGTACTAATAGGTATGTACTAATAGTATTAAAAAGGTTTACTAGTACATTTTACGGATTGTACGATCACAGTGCGAATTCAAAAATGTCCGATTAAGTACAATACTATTGTATTATACCATATAAACAAAATATACTATCATTTATGTGGTATAAATGATAGTACTTTTAGAGCGTCTTTCACCATCTTCAAGTAAAGCTGCACGTAAGCTACTCGTCGATTAATGTTACAAGTAATCTACGATCGTATTTCATCACATCCGAGTAGCGTTAACCATCACATAAACTGGCCCATAACTAACTTGCCACTTTGAGTGCCAAGTAACGTGTTGAATCGACGAGTAAGTAATCGCCGCGTCCTTTCCTCATCTACTTACCAGATGTTCTGTGTGTAGTTTTTATTACCTTTGTAGATGATTTTGCAAAAAAAGGATAAGTACTTATTATTGATAAATGTCTTTGGTTAAGTTCATTGCATTACAATTGGAAGAATTGGAACAAGCCTTAACACAACGAATTCCCAGATTTGATTGATTTTGGCGGTCCTCCAAACCTAGCATTAAACTGGTTTTCTACTTCATGTTACTCTTTTTTCCATGTAGTGCATCAGTTTGTCTTATTAATAATCACATCTTTAAATTTTATTATTAAACTCGTTAATACTTCACGTTCCTAAATTGTAAAGTTTGCACTCATTTAACAGGATGCATGATATTTTTATCGTATAGCAAAGTATTGTAAAGCGTATCGCCTCTATGGTGTAGCGGTCCTGCATCGGACTTGACTTCTTGAAGTCCCGTAGTCGATCCTCGTGTTGGACATGTACCCTGTCGGCAAAAGGCTTACTAGTGTCTTCGGCTAGTCGTGTTTGGCGTGGTTGTCCCTCTGCCTATCTCTTCGGTGATATGGGCGTGAAGATAATTTTTTTATAGTGCTGTAAATTACTTGAACAAAATAATCAGTACTTTATAAAATGTAAAACGTACGTGTGAAGTTTTGTTTATAAATTAAATTAACACGCATTTTGTTGTGCGCACTTTCATATTTCAAAATCTAGACAAATGTTTTGACGTCTGATGTTTTTGACAGTAATGACAATGGTATTTGTAGGGAGAAACATTCCTTTCCTACACTCATTCCTTTAACCACCACTTATGTGGCAAGTTGTTAGTTGACACTTTGCTTTCATTGGTGAAACTGAATCAAATTACTCGAAACTTTTATTAGCCGAGTAGCTATGAGCGGCAAGTAATAAATCGACACTTTACTTGAGGATGGTGAAAGAGGCCCTTATACTGATAATTAAAGCAATTCGTGCAAAATTATTCCGTAACCATTCCAAAATATCAAAAATGCACAATGTTAATATTTTTCACTACTGCCGACTACCCACGACTAGCCGAAGACACTATGTCCCACAATGTGATAGGTGGCAAGCCTATCGACTACTGGGCACATATCCAATTCCGACCAACGTTTTTTTTATTAGAAAATTGAAAAAAAAAACAATTTTCTTTTTGTTGCCCGACCCGGGATTCGAACCCAGGACCTCGTGCCATCAAGTCCAACAACTGAACTACTAGACCACAGAGGCGATAATTTTTGTTTCTATTGACGACATTATTATTTATATCCATTTTTTGTGAGATTGTAATAAAATTAAATCCACGATTCTAATACGAAGAAATACGTAAATAGATACCAGAATAAATTTAATAAACATCCAGACCTGGACATGCAGACATCTAAATGTTCATCACACAAATGTCTGCCTCCGTCGGGAATCGAACCCGAGCCTCGCGGTTGGTCAGTGTAGTTAGGCGTGTACGCTAGCTATTTCGGAACCAATTGCTATCTTCAAAAAAATATATCAAATCCCGTTGTAATACTTAATGAACTATATGGAATGGCATTTGCAGTTTTACTGCACTTATTCATGTGAAAAGGAAGACATATTTCTCCATAGGCCACGGTAGTCTTATGGCAGTATTATTTCCATGTAGCTATATGTCGACTAATATATGCAACTTTATGGCATACGCTTTAAGGTTGTCTTTCTCCGATGACAATAAGTATTATCTATACATACTAGCTGACCCAGCAAACTTCGTATCGCTTGACATTAATGCTTCGACAGTAGCGCAGTCTGTCGGATCCGATGAAACGACGAAAATCAACAACGACTTATTATTTAAAATTAATTAAAAAAAACAACTTTCAGTAGACCAAATTGTGAACATAAACCATTCTCGAATTCCTTTGAACACGCACAAAAACTTTCATCAACATCGCTCTAGCCGTCTAGAAGGAGTTCAGTGACATACAAATTCACAGAAGAATTATATATATAAAGATAATAAATCTGTAGAAGGGTCAATTCTGTACATTGAAAATACTGAAATAATAAATAGCAGGGGCTGTTACTGGATCGATACCAAACCCAAATATGTGATTAAAAAAAATTTGTCTGTCTGTATGTATGTTCACGCGTCACGTGAAAACTAAAGGTTCGATTTCGATGAAACTTGGTATAACCTTATTATCCTGGGCATAAAATGGGATACTTTTTATCCTGGAAAAATACGTAGAAAAAAAATCCTTTTTTATTATATTTTTTATAGTATAGAAAAATTTTTTTCTTTCAGTTTTAGACCGACATCCGCGCGGATGGAGTCGCGGGCGAAAGCTAGTTAAATAATATTGTTTTAAGAGCTTATGTTAATCCACCAGGAGTGCTTTGTGCTTGTTTGCTAACATTTCACATAAAAAAAGTTTTGTAATTTTTTTTTAGTTTCCGTAGGTGATGTCAATTACTATAATTATATTTTAGCAAATACTATTATGCATTATCATATATAGTTTATAACCCTTAAATATTCTCTCCATTACTAATAAACTTACACGCCCTTTGTTCTGGAGTGTAACTTATTTTTTTTTTATGTTAATGGAAGGCAACAAGCAGACGGATTTCCTGATGGTAAGAAATTTCCGCCGCCTAGAGACACCAAAGGTGGTAATGGTGCGTTGCCAACCTGAGGCCGGGATGTTAGGCCTTGAGAAAAAGTAAGTTTTCCGGCTACTTTACCCTCCGAATCGGAACACGTCATGACGTTATGGCGGCAGGAATAGGTAAGGCGGTGGTACTAATCCGGGTGAGTCGCTGCGAAACTCTACCACCTAGTCAGGTGTCACGGTGTTAGTGACAGTAAGCCTTCGCTCGCCTTTTACGACCTGCTTGGCACAGGAAAGCAGATGGTCTATTCTACAAAGGAGCCCGGACCAACACGGGGGGAGTTTGTTAGCAAAAGTGAAGTTGCACACAAAAAAATATAGGTGCGTTAGCTTTATTAATAAGGAAGTCTCTGTATTGTATTTAGAGGTCATAAAATGTGAATGGTAAACACAAAAATTTGCATATTAATATTACTATAGCACCTCCACTGTTTTTAGCTAATAATTAACTTTCACTTGTGAGCTTCATCCTATTGTTAGCGGGCAAATCTATAATTATCTAAACATAGGCACATTTTCTTTCAACATAAATATCCGCTAATCTACATTTCAAAGAAGATACAGATAATAACATATCTTGAAATGTATGAAATAACGAAATGTGCTGGAATGGGATACGTGCCTGATTATACCACTTATAATGTATGGGACTTATGGCCGATTTCACCAAGAGCCCCTATACTTTAGGGGACCTTTTAACATTACTTACGGGACTGTTTCCATATAAAACAGTCCCCTAAATTACGTTAAAAGTCCCCTAAAATATAGGGGCTCTTGGTGAAATCGGGCATTAGTGTCTTCAGATAGTCATAGGTGCCCTGGTCTTGGCTTTACCTATCTATTCGGGGATGGGCTTGAATAAACTTTTTTATAAACATTAAAGAAAGTCGAATCAATAAATATAAACTCAGAAGTAAAAAATGATAATAATATCTATATAATATACAAAATAAAGTCGTGTTAGTTACACTATTTATAACTCAAGAACCTCTAAACCGATATGGCTGAAAATAGAGGGGAAGGTAACTTAGAACCAGAAGAATCTTATTCCAACGTTATTGTATGGAAGCGAGAGTTGGATATGTCAAAAAAAGCATGAAAGTAGGATAAATGCGGTTGAAATTAGAGCGCTACAGAAAATCTGTGGTGTAACGCTCGCTGACCGCATTCGTACTAATGAGATCCGAGAAAGAGTGGGATTGAAAGAAAGTGTTCGGTAATGTGAAAAGAATGACAGATGAAAGATTGACAAAGCAGATATACAATGCGAATGTGGATTGATGTAGGTACCCGGGAAGACCAAGGTTAACATTCCACGATCAGGTCACTCGGATATTATCTGAGGGTGGTGTCAAGAGTTTCCGAAACTGGCGTGTTTGTATGAAAAGGGTAATGAATGTGAAGAAAGCCAGACAGGTTTGTCTCGATCGTTGGTCTGGCATCGATACTCTCTGCCTAACTCGTAATGAACTTGGTATGAAGATATGTATGTATTTTTAGAAACGGTTTTTAAACCAATCTATAAGCACAAGTAGTTAATACTACTACAATTAATAAATATAATAATAATAATTGTCACCTCTGTGGTCTAGCGGTTCAGTTGTCGGACTTGACTGCATGAGGTCCCGGGTTCGAATCCCGGTTCGGGCAACAAAAAGAAAATTGGGTTTTTCCAATTTTCGAATAAAAAAAATGTTGCTCGGGATAGGACATGTGCCCGGTTGGCGATAGGCTTGCCACCTATCACATTGTGGGACTTAGTATCTTCGGCTAGTCGTGGGTGCCCTGGTTGTGCCTCTGCCTACCACTTCGGAGAAATGGGTGTGAAGATGCTTTTTTTTTAATAATAATAAAATTATAATAATAATAAGAGTTAATGCTAGTACATAAATAACCAAAATATCCAATACCAAGAAAACTAAGAGTTGTTATATTTGTAATTTGAGTACATTTAAATGCCTTTTACAGATATTTCTTTCAGAAATAATATATAAACAATTTACAAAATAAGTTCAGTATCATAAAATATCAGCCCTAATTATCGTAAATCACAGATAATATAGCAGTAACATTCATTACCTTTAAGTACTCGCCCGTAATCGATTCCCATAAAAAAAGTTTTATAGGCTTTTTAAATTTTTCTTAGTCCAAGTGTGTTAAAATAAAAGGTAAAGACGAAATATAGGTACTTCTTAAAACGATATCTAAGTACCTACTTACGTACCATTCATAAATTGCCTGTACAAAAATATAGTTTTAATGCACTTCATATGAATTTAAGTATCAATACTGAAAGTGTTGCATATTTACAGAAAAGTAATTTTTTTTGCCTACTAGCCAACTCGGCGAACTTCGTGTCGCTTGGACGTACTAATAGTTTGGTTAGGAAAAATTAAAGTATTGCTTTTTCCTATATCCTCAGTTAATTTCATCATAAGAACCTTCTCCTGACAATAACTGACACATTACGCGTGATTATCGCATTTTTTGTACAGCCAATGGAAATAAGAGAACATTTTTATTTTGATTTGGTATGTTGCATGTAAATTTAAGAAAGCTGTTATCTGGATATTCATGGGCAATACTACAGCACTATTTTCCTGCATCAGTATACGAATACGTTAGTACCTAATATTTAACATTTGTTCTATGCTTGAGCACTCCATGAAAAGATATTATAGTAAAAAATGCAGAAAGCTTTATTATGATTAGTCTGTGCGTTGCATTGGAATTGTTTATTTGCATTGGTGATTGTAAAGTTCCTACAAACTATACATACATAGGTATTACTTAACAAAAAAGAATGGATAAAATCGGTGTAATTTATTTAGAAACATTTGTACTTTCCACAATATATTTTATTATTTTTTATTTTTATAATTTAGCCAACCGGTTTCGCTATACAAGCATCAACAGGGCTATATAACAAAAATATAAAAAATCGGACTGTATATTATAGATTATTTAAAGCCCAATTATTTAATACAGAGGGGTAAAAATCAAAATATAAGGCAACAACTTTTTTTCTTCTCCTCCATGCTTCTCCATGCAAAAATCTTCGTCCTCTGATAAAATGTATTGGGAACCAATTATTTCTTCGCGATTTTCTAAATGTTTTAGAACAAAAGTAATTGCTTGTACTAAAGCCACCCTAGAAAGTTTGTGTGTTAGTGACCAGTAACCCTATATAAATTGGGATACATCTATTACGATTTTTTCATTTGTAGTATGTGCTTTATGCTTAAAAGATTGTCCTGTATTTCTTGCCAAGTCAATTTTTGTAGTTTAAAAATTACAGACATAACAATTTTTAGTTCACAGTGATCAAATACTCGTAATCGCCTATGTAGTCTAGCGGTCTGGCGTCGGACTTGACTTTTTGAGGACCCAAGTTCGATTCCCGGATCGGGCAACAAAAAGTATAGAAAATGTACATTTTCAATTTTCCATTAGAAACAACGCTACCCGGGATTGGATATGTGCCCGGTTGGCAATAGGCTTGCCAAATAATATCACATCGTGGGTCTTAGTTTCTTCGGCTTGTCTTGGGAACCTTGGTTGTGCCTCTGCCTAATTCTTCGGAGATATGGGCGTGAAGGTACTTTTTGGAACGAAGTTCCTTATTACGCGTTGTAAATGGGGACTAGACTGAAAAAACTCTCACGAAAAGTTGTCACGACACATTTTGCTATAGTAAGCTATTGTAAGCTGCGCGGCGTGCGCATGTTTCTCTGTCTGTGTCTCTCTCTATAAGATAGATAGAGAGAGTGAGAGAGAGAACTTCATTCCATCCGGGTGTCCCTTGACACCTCTTAACTTTTTTTTTACAAATGCTCGTAACTTAAAATCTGGAATGTAGAGAAACATTTGAACATACCTACAGCTCATCCTACATACTAAGTCCTCCCTGGGAGGATAGGTAGGCAGAGTGTATCGAGTGCCAAGTATACGACGTTCACCTGGTCTGGTCACTAATCATCTTGTCAGTGTATGAAACGACTGTTAGACCGTTAAACATTTTCTACACGTGTACTTGCAAAAATGATGGGGTCATTACTGTCCTAAAGATGTAAATGTTGCAATTTATATTTTTATACGGTCATTTCGGTATAAATTATCCTGCGGAAATCGGTGACGATTTACATATGACCTACATTTTTGATTTAGGATCTTACTCGAGATATTTATTTTGCATGTAAAAAATGTCTGACCTAAGAGACCATGCATAAATTATTATGTCTTAAAGTTATCTGATTTTTAACCCTTTGTTGTAGTTTTGTTATAAAATACGATTTTTAATGCGGTATACAATTATTAAGAAAATACTACATTTTAAACTTTCTTTTACAAATAAATTATCAATAGAAATCATAGATGTTATAGACGCGTTTCTGCCTACATATAAACTTCTAAATAAAAAAAAATTGTTAAAATCGATTTTAATTATAAAGAAATCGATTTGTTAACATAATGTATAAAATTAGGAATCAATCACATAAACTGCACCTTTTTTCAAGTTAAATAAAAATATATAAACTCTACACTCAATTGCAGAAATATTCATGTTTAGTTTTAGAGTTCTTCTTAAAATTTGTGGATTAAATAAAATACTCACTCGTAGACACAGTGAGTGGCGGTGATGAGATGATCTGGTGCCACGACGGTGGCGCCACATATCAGCTTTCCATCTCGTTTCAATGCCGCTAGCCAGGGGAATTCGCCAGGAAAGAGAGCTCCACCACCCACTACACGCGCGCCTCTGGTTACTCCGCATGCTGAAATAAGATTTCGTAACAAATAAGTAACTTTACGCCTGTATCGAAGAGTTAGACCTTAAAGGTCGGCAACGCATCTGTGATACTCTTGGTGTTGTTGATGTCCGTGGGCGCCGGTGATTACTATCCATCAGGTGACCGACTTGCTCGTTTGCCTTTCTTTTATGAAAAAATAAATAAATAAAAAAAAACAAAGGTAGCAGGGTCATATAATCTGATAGGTGGTAAACCTATTGCCAACCGGGCTCTTTAGCAAACTTGGCCAACGTTGTTTTTGGTGAAATTGAAGTCGGAAAATTGGGGTGTCATAAGTTTGACATGTCTGTTTCTATGTATGTCTGGAAGGATTTGAAAGGATGGATCGACTTCAATGTTTTATATTTTGTTTGAAAGCTGCCGTGTTGTTGGGTTTGGGTCAGTCATATTTGGGTTTATTGTTACTTTGAGTTGCTTGATATGTGAATCAAACCCAAAAGACCAGACCAGTAGATCACTGATTTGATTTCTGTGCATCAAAATTAAAATAAGTACATTAAAATAGTTCCTTTTTGCTAGTCCTTCTAATTGGGAGGGGGGTCTGGGTCTAGCGGTCTCGTGTTTTACTTAGGTTCATGTGGTCCAGGGTTCAATTACCGCAAAAGGAAAATATGCTTCTTCAGTTTTTTTTTAATAAAAAGCAATGTTTTCACGAATTGGATAGGTATGTTATTTATCACATTTTGGGACTTACGGCCATACTCAAAGGCGTTAACTAACATTTAATCTATCTTTTAATCACAATTTTGAATAGAGAATGGCGAATTAATGACAGATTAATACAAGGCTTCCCTAACTTGTGTGTACTGTGACGTCCTTACTTGCGCCACTCGACTAGGTCGCATTGACACGCGACGCCCCTGAAAGAGTGCCACGACGCCCCTGGGACAATGCCATGATACCCCAGAGCGTCGCGACACACATTTTCGTAAGCCCTGGATTAATAGATAATTGACATCTCTGTGTGTCGCCGTTAGTTTATTCGTCTAGGCACTCACTTGTTATAACTCTGCCAATCCATTCCAAGATACAGACGTAAAGATGTTTTTGACATGACAACGTCTTAAATTAGGTTGCGACTCGGAGTCACTCATGAAAAAGTGTAACGCCCGGTAACGTTACGATGAGTCACTGAACGAGAGAGAGGCCCGCCGGAGCGGCGAATGCCTTGCGTCTTTCTCCCACTCTTTAATAATATTCATATCAATTAATATTCTACCGAAAAAAAGACGTTGTCACTTAAAATCTTCGCCCGTAAAACCGACTTTACAGGCTACCATTTTTTTTAAATGTGGCATTGGTTGTTGACACATGATCAGGCATACCAACATTAATTTTATTTATATAAATTATTGAAAAAAACTCATTAAAAATATTACAAAAAAACTCAGTATGCACTGTCAGCGAGCTGTATACCAAAACATTTAATTGAAGGTTATAGTGAAAGTTTAAATTGAAATGCCTAAAAGTCTAAATTCAGTCTGCTCAAATTTCGTATTTGTTTTATTCTGTGTCACGGTGTATAAATCAAACTAAAATGGAAAGGAAACTTTACGTCACCGTCAATCGTCATCGTCATTTGAATACGAAACTAAACTACTGCGTAGTGTACAAACCTGTTCACCAAAATTTAAATTATGAATTCTGTTAAAAATTGTACATTATAAACATGTCGACAGCAGCAAAATTGAAAGTTTACTCATTACCCAATAACATACAAGTAGAAAGTGTAAGTTTGTTTTTTCCTATGTATATATGTACTGTGTACCTAATTAGTGTCTCGCCAATAATATTTAATGTTATGATCACTCGAAAGTTTTGTTTTTGTCTCTTAGCTTTTCAATATACAGTGAACTGGTTTTTGCAATACCAATTTATTGAAAAGGATTGTAAATTTCAATAACACATATTTTTATTTTAATGTAGGTAACATTTTAGAGCCTTACTATAATTTCGAAAAATATGCGATTGGTAATAAAATGAATGAAACTAATGAGTTACTGTCTCAGCGGACACTTGCAGTATCTACCTATATCCTATATAGCTCTGTGAGTAATACTGTTCTGTGCTATATAGATAAATGAAAAATAATAATAGACCGGTGACAGGTTATGGTCATTTTTTTTCTTTCTTTAGGTTTCGGCCTTCACGTTAGTATTTTGCAATTAGTCAAGTAGAAATTTGCTTCAAATTTTATACCAACTTTAATCAATTATAATTAGTCATCAGTCATAAGTCGTCAGTAAGTCTGTTGGTCAATTATTGTAATCAATAGTCTTCTGTGACGCCGTTAGGTGATAACATCATCTCCGCTAGGCGTGAACAGTAACATATGTATTACTATAACACCTCTTTTATTTATAGAGCATAATTTCTTAATTTGTAGCTGTAGTAATAATTTGCTCTTTTTAAAATTTATACTCCACATTGTTGGCACATGATGGAATTCCTCTTTATACATACTTTTAAAGTAACTCTTGTACTTTTCAACTGACACGAAACTTCACTTTTTCTTATTTTTAGTTGAAAAGTCCTGTTCTGATCATGTTGTAAAAGTAAAATCAGTTGGCTCATGTATATTTCAAAGTCTGAAATAAAGTGTTTTTTGGAAAAGACAAGAGTTATTTGGAAAGCATTTATCAATTAATTATTGTCAAACGGGTAACAAAATGGCTTCCTCCCATGGACGTCAAAAGTTAAATGTTGAGTAACACACTTTAATAACTGTTTAAATCTAGAGCTACCGTTTCTTTGAGACCCAACGGAAAAAAGAGGTGTGCTATAAGTTTGACCTGGTTGTGTGTGTGTCTGTCTGTGGCATCATAACTTATAAACGGATGAGCCTATTTCGACGTGTTTTTTTTCGATAGAATATCAGAGGATAAATAAATAAATATCCCTGAACAAGTAACATAAATTGAATTTAACACTAAAGTAAGCGAATTATGTGCCTGTGTTATGGATGTTAGTCCGCGATACTAATAAACACACATACATACATATTTTCACGTCAACTACCTTACAGGCGGAGAGAGAGTACTTACTAAGAAATAGAAAGATTTAAATAGATACCAGAATAAATTTAATAGTTGTTTGACGTAATAGAGATGGTTATTATCTTCTTTACATATAGGTCAGGGGTTTATGTTCCAATAATATTGAACATAATTTTTTCAGAGCAAGTAAGTAACGCAAGTAAATCTACAGACGTCACAACAATTTGATATTAATAAATTTGATGTTTGTTTAGATTTAAATAAATTTGTAAATAAAGCTACCAAAAAGTTGACCAAGCTTATCTGGTTTAAATACTTTGCACAGTTTTTTTAATATCAAGAACATAATCATGAAACCGTGTACAACAATATTCGTAAGTTTGCCCCATATATTAGACATAAACGGGGTCACTAAAAAATAAATTCTTAAAAAGTGCTCACAAAGCTTTATCAGTTTTGGGGCCAATCTAATCTGTTGAAGTCGTAAAGTTGATAAAAGTTTACGGCAAGTACTATCACAAGTACAATCGACCTAAAAATACAGTTATGTTCTCTTATTTTGTATTTTTAATAAACAGCTATATTTCATTAACTTAACGTCTTTGTTTGTTATCTAAAATCGGAAACGCCTACATAAAATATTTAACGGTACTGGAAAATATCAAATAATATGATAATTTTTCGATATAAAATTCTTTTAAAAATATTGTGCTGGTTTTATAAGGAGTAGGATTCATTAATGTCGCTCTTCAAAATAAAGTTTGAATTTAAACTGCTGTGAAATTTGCATGTGAAAGTTTAAACATTTGTATTCTAAAAATAAGTATTTTGAAAATTGTAAAACATTTTTAAGGCAATGAGTTTGTGTCTGAAGAAATACGTTTAAACCTGTGTTTAAATTGCCTTTTTGACCTCCTGGTCTAAGATTCGAACCAAGGCCAACCTTCACTGGCCTAATAATGGGATAAAATTTAATATATTACTTTAGAAAATAAATTAAAAGGAGGCAACTTAAAAATCCTCGGCAGAATATTTTTTTTTGATTTAAAAACAAATTATTAACGAAATGTTGCAATTTTCAGATAATAAGAAAATTATATCCTGGCTTAAAGAGTAAGACGCATTACATAAGAGTATTATAAAATTTGGGTTGCCAGGTATGAACAGGTGTGTCGCTGGCAGTATCTTTCAAGGGAATAGGTGATAAAAAAATATATCAATATATGAGCTGTTTTATTGCGAACGCCGAAAATAGTTGTAATAGGGTTGTCTGCAAAAAGAATGTTAGCAATGAAAAATATGTTTTTTAAAATAATAAAAAATATTGTCTGGATTTTTTTAAGCGTCTCATTTTTAGGATTTTTATACTTCTAGTATTTAAAACACTAGAAGTCCAAAAATCCTTTAAATTTATCATAAAATATGTTTCATTTTATCATTACCTCGGCGTTGGTCGATGTATGTTCAGATGTTTTGTTCTTTAACCGACCGAAATATATTGAAGTTTGTATCTCTCTCTGCTCATAAGCGAATGGACCGATAACGATGCAGATTTTTGTTCGAAAGTTGTCATGAATGAGATGGTTCTTAGCTACACAAGGGCTAGGTTTTGTCGGGGGTATTGAAAATTTTTAATTTAATGATTTTTATTTCATATATTTAAATTAATGTAGAGTAATTTAACAATGCGTGTATAGCACCGAAAAAGGTATTTGTTAATATTTTTAAGTCTCATTCTTCTTCTTCTTTTATAAATATGGTTTTCAATAGTTTTTCACGTTGTCTTATTGATCAATTACAAATCAATTTGTGATTCACACAAAAAAATAAAACGATACAAAGATTATGAAATGTCAAATTGAAATTTATTTTAATATCTTATTTCTTTTAAATCGATACAATAAATTAAACTTCATTTGTGATAAATCACAACACGATTCCGAAGTATTTAGGATAATATGAAAACATTTAATCTTATCGGAACCGAACAGCATTAACATCGTTTCAGTAAGTCGGTCATTGGCGTAAGGATAAATTTATTAAAAGTGTTAGTAGGCCACAGGACACCGGAAAGTATGAATTGATAACAATCTATGAGCGTCATAATTCAAGTTTTTAGGGTTCAGTATCAAAATACTGACTGAATATTGTTGACTGCATGAGTCCCGGGTTCGAATCCCGGGTCGAGCAACAAAAAGAAAATTTGGTTTTTCCAATTTTCTAATAAAAAAATGTTTCTTGAGATTGGATATATGCCCGGTTGGCGATAAGCTTGCCATCTATCACATTGTGGGACTTAGCGTCTTTGGCTAGCCGTGGGCGCCATGGTTGTGCCTCTACCAACCACTTCGGGGATATGGGCGTGAAGATACTTTTTTTATTTTCAAAATAAAGTAAATTTGATAATTACTTACGCGTTTTCTTATTTGATTTTCATTTTATGTTCTTTTTTGCCTATCTGTCACACGTCATTGTATCACAAGCATCTTGTCTTATGATATAAAAAATTAACGGGTTGCAATACGAGAGTTTTGGCAAAAGCGAAAACTTGAATATCAACGTTGTTCACTTGTGATATTATGGAATGGTTATAGAATAAATTAGCACGAATTTCGTTATTTAAACGTTACATTATTTATGTGGTAAAATACAATATTTTAATAGATTCCATTCGAGAACAAAAGTTTGAAGATATACCTACAGGTGAAACGGAAATCACAGTACGAAATGCGGCGACAGTATACAGAGGTTTTACTATTCCTCCGTTAGGTAACGTAATCACATGCCTCTTGTATTATGAACTAAAGAAAACTTAGCATTATCCTTAAATTAAACAGTAGATACAATTAATAGATATTGTTATTTTTATGTGATGAAATAAACATTAAAAACCTATTAGTTTAAAATGAAATTGAAATAAATAGTTAATAACTCCTGCCCTTCTTATTTTTTAACCTCAACAGTAAAAAGGGCTATCATATGTTTTGTGTGCTTTTTACTTAGATAGGTTACTAAACTGCACCGTTAGTAATCTTTTGTTAAAAAGATCTTGCTGCTGAAGTTCTAGGAAATAGTTCAATACATTTAAGTAATTATAACTCAGGCAATTGTAAAAACAGCGAGGCTAACAAACACACTAGTCACTCAATAAAGCATTAGTAATCTTTGATAAATTTTAAATGAAAATGTTACACTTTTTAACATCTGCGTTTTTGGTATTCTTATTAACTGCTACGGAACCATGAAAACATAAGTTCGTTTTGCGCATATGTTTGATTTTTTAAACAAACATGTTGATTACATTAAGAACGTGGGAAAAAGTAGCCACATGCGCCGTACTAATCGACGATGTTTATTTGCGAAATATGCTATATGTTGCCCCTAGCTTTACCTGGGCTGTAAATTCTAATAATCTTCTGTTCCTCTTTTATTTAGGGTTTTAAAGTTAAAGAAAGTAATTCTAACCAACTTTGTTACAATTATTTTTTTGTTAGACTACAGGATTTATATAACTTTGACATTCGAAACAAATGTCAAAGTAAAAAGAAGTTAGTAGACTCCACCAAGCATACGAGTACGTATGGCTTCTTTTATGTGAGAGGTCATCAAACAAGTACGTTGCTGAATCAAGACAGTAAGAGACAACCGTGGCCTATAAACACGATAGATGTTAAAGGTTTATCTGTCCCGAGGCAGGGATGGAAGGCCTAATGCGCAAGTTTACCGGGTACCCTACCCACTAGACCAAAACATGACAAAGTCATTATGACTATAGGAGTAGATAAGGCGGTGAATTCCTACCAGGGCAAGTTGCTGCACAAACTATACCACCAGTGGTCGTTTTCGTAGTAACTTACATTTTAACCTGTGCTTGCCTCTTACGAGCTATCTAGCAGATAGGTAAATGGTCTATACTATTCAGCGGACTCGGACCAACCTAGGGGGGGTTGTTGGCTGTTGACTGACATTCCTTGCTTTTATGTAGGTCATATACCAGACTATCAATGAGGATAGTTGCCACCGTGATTTTAACAGGCTTCCTTTAAGTAGGTTATATAGACCCGGCGATATTTGTACATATAAAAAAAATGTTTGTCTATATGTACCCGTGTAGCTTCCGAACGACTGGAACGATTTGGATAATTTTGATTTTAAATTATTTATGAAAGTCCAGGGAAGGTATCAAAGATAATGGAAAACGGGAAAAGCTGCGACGAAACTAGGAAAAACAACATTTTAATTTTTCCAATACAAACTGCACTGGTGAAACAAATCTCGCAGGATAATTCAGTAATTTTTATTATTCCTCTTTATAGTTATAGCCCTTTACTACTTAATGCTGGAAAAGATCAGAAAAAAATATTGGCTCACAGTAAAAATGAATATGAGGCCATTGGAAAAAACAAATTAAAATTTAAATAACATACTCGTAAACTATTTAGCGACATAACTTTGTTATCGTCGAAGTTAATTAACCTACTTAAACGTCTGTAAAATTTTTAACTCTTAAAATGTGCGGAGACTCAATGAATTCTCTACATTTGCACAAATAATTAAAGAATGGTCAATGAATTTTAAATGCCCAGATAAGCCCTTAAGATATAAATATTACCGTGTTTTTTTGTCCGATTATACTAAACACAGATAAGAGTTTAAAATAGTCTTCACTGATAGTATAGCATAAGTGCAGATTTTACGCAGTAAAACTGCAAAATCCGACTTCAACTATTTCATTGGCTGTCACGTCTTGATTTAATAGTTCTTTTTTCGAATGATAGCTAATGATTCGACGATTTATCAACTTCCTACTAATAGTTTTGATTTATCAATAATGAGGTCGTCAACATTTTTTCAACAATACAAAAGTTATAATACTATATTATTAAAAAAACTGTATTAAAAAAAATAAAAAAAAAATTAGTAAAAAATACTATATTATTAAACAGTAGTGTCTGATTATGATAAAATTAATATGATATCACTTCGAAATCATGATCACCCTTTAAAAAAAGAATCATTAAAATCGGTTCCTTATCGTCCAAATAATCTCGTAACAAAAATACAAAAACAATTTTTTGAGTCGGTTAATAACATCCCTTGATAATCAAGTAGTCTTATGGTATTCTGATTCTGTTTTTGTTATCTAATTACAAACTAAAGTTTAAAAATAATTAATTTAAGCTCTGTAAAACTGGAACAAACCTACTTAGAATTCAATAAGTAGAAATTATGAACAAAATAATAATTATCTTCCTCGATTTACATCCAACGAAATACGTCAAATTCTGTCTTGGAGGTGATGAAACCACCTCGGAAGTGAGTCCTTTCAAATACAAAAAGAATTTTCGAAACCAGTTTTGAAATGACGAAGAAATCGATAAATATGCATAAAAATAGTCAATAATCTAACCTCCCCCTTTTTTGAATTGAGGTAAAAATTCTAGAACATGTATGTCAAATAGCTGGCTTAAAGAGTCAATACCTCTGTATGTAGAAAACAAGAACAAGATGATGATTTTGTAGTGTTTATTAAAACGCGGTTCATTCAAACCGACTTGCTACTTTTACCTTTTACCATTGAAGTTTTAAAGAGTGTGAACAGCTTTATTGTAAAAGTTATAAACTGTAGGTGCAAACAGATAAAATATGAATTTTATTATTTTGCTCTTGTCGGTTTCAGAATGTTAATTTCTTACACATATCCGATATTTCACGTAGATCTATTGAGGAAAAATTTCTGAATAAAGTCTATTCAGAAATTTTTCCTCTTACTTGTCTTACTTGTTTACATTTTCTGTCTGTTTTAAAATGTTGTAATGATTTGCAATTGCATATTACTTGAATATTTATGTTAATTACTCTATAATGTATTGAGGAAAATTTTCTGAATTCTTAATTTTTTTTAATTTGATTTGAGTGTAAGTCTTTATTTTATTGAAATGTGTTAAATGTTAAAATTAAAAAAAAAATTAATGAAGTGTTGACAAACGGTTCATCCCTTCAACAGTTATGATCCCATAGACAGACACATACACACATCTTACTCATAACACATTTCTTTATATCAGATTTAGACAAACTGCAAAGATTATGAAACAATATCGTAACTTTTTAACTATGATCCATCAGCCACTTCCAAGTTCTTCCATCAGGTTCTTGTCATTAAGTCCTCATCATCAGAAAATATAAACGGATCTATTTAAGACGAATCTAACGAGTCCAAGCTCAATGGGTTTGCCAGTAGGCATTCCAGAGTTACGTCATCTATCATCAAGCTCTATCATCAGACCAGATCAGCTCATTTTCTTTCTTTTTTTTTTAACTGCTAGGTCATGTGAGACCTTCTTCAAAAGTGAAATAAACATCCATATCCATTCCGATGTTTACAAATGAGCTGCAAATGAGCTAATGACCTTAAACGCCTGGACATATCTCCTTAAACTATTGCTAACAACCATCTCGATCAAGTCTGATTTTAAATAAAAAATCGCATCCGTCCATCTGCTGAAGAGCTACTGATCGACACACACACGCATACGAACACACACATGCTCACATACACACACACAGATACACGTCAAACTTAAAGCATTACGTCTTTTTACGTCTGGGTTTAAAAAAAATTGCTACGCAGATCTAAAAAAGTGAGATAGAAAATAAGGCGTTGAGGGTATGTATATAAAGAATATGAGTTAGTATCCTACTGACAAAGTGTCTGGTTCATTCGCATGAAAACATGATCTTTTGTGTGCTGAGAGACATGTAAGAGACAAATTCCTGAGTGGGAACTTTTGTTCTTTATGGCTCTATTTTTAATTGCTAAAAGCTAAATTTAATTGCACTAAGGAATCTTTTTGAGGACTATAAAGTAACCTTGAGGATGAATAACTATTTTCAAATTTATACCGTTTTTGGTAATCATACCAATTTCAAGTACTTTTACGGAAAAAGGGGTGTGTTTCTGTCGGTCTGTTTGTGACGTCACAGCTTTTAGAAAGAATGGCTGATTTCGATTCGAATTTTATCGTTTTGAAAGCTAACATGATCAAGATAAATTAGCGTTAAGTGTATTTAACTTTTTGAAAATACCTTATTGAAAAGTTTTAATTTGAGTGTTATATAACACAAACATAAAAAATTTTGATAGTAAAAAAATTGCATCGAAATAGTACCACCTGTTTAAAAGTTATGATGCCACGAGTCGGATTCACACACACAGGCAATTCAAACTTATAATTTACGTTTTACATTAAGGTTAAAAAAAAAGCATTTATTTTTTTTCTTTATCACTTTCCTCACATCATTTCTTTCTTCATCACATCAGACCGGACAAACTCGGGTGTCCGGGCTCCTTTGCAGAATCGACCACCTGCCTTCCTGCCAGGCAGCTCGTAAAAGGCGAGCAGAGGCTTACCGTCACTAACACCGTGACATCATACTAGGTGGTAGAGTTTCACAGCAACTCGCCCGGATTGGTACCACCGCCTTACCTACTTTTTCTGCCATAACGTCAGTGCTTGCCGTTGACGTGTTCCGGTTTGGAGGCTAAAGTAGCCGGGTAATTTACTTTTGCTCTAGGCCTAACATTCCTCAGGTTGGCAACGCACCATTACCACATTTGGTGTTTCTAGACGGCGTGAATTTCTTACCACCAGGAAATCCATCTGCTTGTTTGCCTTCCAATAATAAAAAAAACTTAGATTTTGTCACACAATCTTCAAATTCCATTTTCAATCATTCTGCGATTCGACAAGTTTTTATGCTTGTTCAAGATCCAAGATGCAGTTAGTGAAAGTCTTTAGCTGTGTTCCGCCGAAATGTCAACAATCATTACCTAGATTTCATAGTTATGTAGCATACCTACTATAAGCGAGCGGGTTATGCGCAGTATTAATGTATACAAAACTTTTTTATGATATTGGAAGGCAAACATGCAGACTGATTTCCTGATGGTAAACTCTAACACGTCAGCTTTTAAATCTAAAAACCCGCATCAAAATCATTTAATTCTTTCAAAAAATATAATATCACATACACAAATACATAAAAGGCATGTGAAACTTATAACATTTTTCCCGTGTTCGTCCGGGATCCTTAGCAGAATAGACAATCCTTCCAGGCAGCTCGTAAAAGGCGAGCGTAGGCTTACCGTCACTAACGCCGTGACATCCTACTAGCTGGTAGAGTTTTTGCAGCGACTTGCCCGGATTGGTTCCTATTCCTGCTGCCACAACGTCAGCACTTGCCGCTGAAGTATACAGGTTCGGAGGGTAAGGTAGCCGGTAAACTTAACCGTCAGGTTGTTTGCCTTCCATTATCATAAAAAAAGCATGTTTGTCTTCTATACAGAACAGAAGCAAAAACACATAATTTCGCATTTAAGCAAACTATTATGGACCATTCTGGATATGTCGGTTGTACCCATACAAAGTTATTGACAAACGACCCACTGGTTTATCTGCGCAAGCGCATGCGATGAATGAATTATATAGTATCGGATGGCATTACGCAAGATCGACTGTTTACTTTTGGATATTAGTAAAAGTTGTAGATCGCGTATTAAACACGAATTTGTATAAAAATGTCGTGTTGTCTTTTTATTATGAGTTTTGATTTGTTGTAGTTGTTGTTTAATTTTATCTCAGTCGGGATCTGAGTCCATACTGCCACGTCTTTTGTATAAAGAAATCTTTTTCTTGTTATACCTATATTTTCAATTTGTTTTATCAAAAATCATTTATCAAAGTCATTGGTCGTAATAGAAAGTCTTATCAGGGTCTTGAGTAAAGCGGTGGCCACTTTACTTACGCTCATTTTGTGAGATTTGGCGGCAACGAGAAAATACACGATACATTAATTTCTTCCTGATTATTTCATTTGAGCACTTTCAATGATCAAAATTGTACAAAATGCCACCAAAATTGACTAATTTCACTCAATATGAACACGAAATGGCATCTAAACTCTTTTATGAGTTTTGATTATTTTCGCGCTAAAAACTATTACTTTTTCATTTCATCAAACGTATCGCCTATGCCATTTTCAATAAATGTTTTTCCTCCACAAATGGGACCCAGACTACATAGAAGAATACAAACCAATCGCTCGAGCCTGGTAAAGTTGTTAAAACCGCGAAGTTAAAAACATGATGTTATTCATTCAAAAAAGGCAATTCCTTTCCTATTAAGCAGCACTAATATCTTGACTAAGGACTTGGTGGTAGAATTATACAACTCACTCGGATTGGTATCATTGCCTCGCGTTTTTCTATCGAAATGATGTCAGTTTTCGTTACTGTCGTTTAATCTTGAAGTTGGATTAGAATTTTAACTGCGTAGTTATTTAAACCATTAGGAAATATGTCTGCTTCTTTGTTCTCCTATATCGTAAAATGAAAAAAAAAACTAAAGTTTTCTAATAATATACATTCGTATAGCACAAACCCCTTATCGTGTATAAATGCGTTAGTTAGGACATAAACAAAAAAACATTTTTAACCTATATATTTCTTCATAACAATAAAATTAAAAGCGTCCAAAACTAAAAACCCCAGACAAAAAGTACACGTCTACGTTACTAGGAACTATCTCGATCACGTCAACTTTTATCCGTTCAAAAGTTATGAGACACAAACACACTTCAAAAATCAAAATAAAACCCTTCTTTTTTTCGTCAGGGGCTAGAAATCACGGTTAGCGTAATATTTATGTAGACCAATATACTTTAACATATGTCTTAACCTACCGCGTACGCGTTCAATATATCGATAACTATTATGACAAAACGATAAAATGGGCATGCCTTTCTTAGCAAGCTAACCGCATATCCTCGCTCGTACATACAGGTATATCAAAAAATACTGACAAAAGCATCTTACATTTTTGATTATACTATTTATTTTATATATGCGGAAGAACTCACAAAAAATTAAATAAAAAAAACAACAAAAAACTTATCGTATCAAGATTACTTTATGCTTTTCAGAAATGCGACTGTTTAACTGCGTATAATCTGTCTATCTATTAAAAAAGGAATCTCCATTTCCCGCAGTCATTATGCTTGAACGGATAGACCATTTTTTCTAAATGTTTTTGTTGTGTTAGTTATTGTCGGGAGAAGTTAAAAAGAGAAAAAACGAGAATATTGGAGGGAAAGTGGGAAAAATCCTACTTCAATTTTGTCCATACAAACTGTTATAGCGATACAAAGTTCGCCGGATCCGATAGTTTGTAATAAAATACTTTATGTGCCCATTCATTGACACACTTTTGTTAAAACAATACTTGTGTTATGTTTTTTCACACATGCCAGTTACACGACAAAGGTATTTTGTAAGATAAATTCACTAATTAATCAAATTAAAATAAAGTTAAGAGCATTTTTATTATTTTTCAAGGAATTAATTTTGTAATTAATTACATCAGTAATTGTTATTAATAAATGCACTTTTTGTGGGTCGCAGACAATAAAGTAAATATTACCGGATTCAAGAGAAATACGCCCTTGTTTATCTATCTGTCACAATAAACTTAAAAACTACCGAGCGGAAACGAAACGCGTAATTTCTTTTATTACGTATTACTGTAGCTATACGTCTCATCTTTAATTCTTTGTTTTCTGTAAATGTATGTGGTTGGTAATTGGACATGAGAAAGGCGCAGGAAGTTGTAGGTAAGGTTGAGGATATTTTTATTTTGGTATTTTCACACCCATATCCCCGAATATAATACAATGTAATAGGTGCAGCCTATCGCCAACTGGGCACATATCCAATCTCGGACAAAGTTTGTTTGTTTTTATTATAAAATTTAAAAAACACTATTACTTTTTGTTGCTCGACCTGGGAATCGAAACTGGGACCTCATTGATTCAAGTCCTACACCTGACCACTAAAGAGGCAATACATTATAATTTTAAAAAAAGGTTTACATTTAGGTGTTAATTTATTCATCGATGTCCGACTATAAAAGTTATAACGACGATAATAATATAAACAAGCTAAAGTTTTTAGATCTATATAATATGCAAAACACAGAATACAAATATTTTTATTGAGATTAACATCTTATATTGACCGATATATTTTGGCTTTCTTCTTGTATTTAAAACTAAAACTAGGTATTATTTAAATAATATTTTCAAGATAGATAACATTATACTTCTAGTACTAAGATTATGAGTTTGTTAGTATAATAAAAACGCTAAATATCTGTAATTACAAAATACAATTAAAATAGCATTTTAGAGCACATTTGGCGCTAAATATCACTCAATTATCTCTGATAATTTTGACATCATTATTTGAATTACAAATAAGAGCAGTTTTTCATTTGTACACAAAAACAGAATGGTCTTAGATGTGTATAATTTTATTTAAAGAAAAATCGAGTTAAAATAAAAACGTTGATCTTTAATTGAAGGCAACAATCACAGCATTTTCAGCTTTTTATAAACGTTTTTCTTTTGCTGATTTAGATTTTCCTGCGAAAATATAATTAAGTATACGTAGTAGTAGTTATATGCAGTAGGTGTTTTTAGTATTGTAATATTGGTTTATATAGATTATTATCAGATTGCTTATTCATATACAACTAATTATTTATTAAATTTATATAGATTATTCTTATCAGTCCCGGAATGCTTATTCATGAGTAATTAGTTATTTATTAATTAAACTATGATATTCATAAAGCACTAAACCTAGGCTAGACTTATTATTCGTAAATTTGGTTTGTATGTTTCCTGTATGAAACTTTTTTAATTTTTGTTTAATTATATAAATAAAATACACGATTTTTTTTATTTTATTAATTAAACTATAATGTCTGTAAAACAATGAACCTAGTTTAGACTTACTATTTGTAGGTTTTGTTTGTGTGTTTCCTGTATGATACCTTTTTAATTTTTGTTTAATTATGTAAGTAAAAAAAAACGAATTTTTTGGCCTTATATGTAACTTTTGACTATTCAAAAATAGCTCTACCTATGTAGAGTAACCTTAACTTACCGGAATTGAAACACACAAACACAAACACACTGCTGCTGGATATCTACAGGACACTTACTATACTATCACAAAATATGATCAATGCTGATTGACACTCACTGCAGGATTTGCAGGCGCGAGCTGCTGCAAGCACAGCTAGAAGGCACAAGGCACGGAACATGTCTGTTGAAGTCACAACCCAATCTGGAGTCAGGGGGAGACGCCGACCCAGCTATTATAGGCCGCGGGCGGCGCCTCTGATAAGGTCTCGGGGCCAGGGTGACTGGACCAGGCCAAGTTCACGGATACGCGTCGACTGTGCGAATGATACTGATAGCCGACGCGTCACCCCACTTACGACGTTTGGGATCGACGTGGGAGGGTGATTAGATTACAAGAGCTAGGCACAATGACACAGAGATTGTAGCCCAATTTTAAGGCTTTACTCATACATTATTTTGCCTTTAACCTACTTTTTTCTTTTTATAGTCTTTATTATTGACAGATTACTGGCAACTTTTGAACAATTGTCAATAATTAAAAAACCGTTAAGGTGAGTTTGTAGCTATAAAAAAATGTAATATAAAGGCACCCATTCATGATCATTCGGATAATATAAAACAAATAACGGAATCAAGGCTCTTGCGACAAGTTTTGCGGTTTCCCATTCACACATATTTGGCATAATTAAATAGTGACACGATAACCTTTTTAAAATCTTCGAAAGAGAAATGTTCAATTATTAGTATGCAGGTCGATTTGCAGATGACTAATGATATAAGATTAGTGTAGTAGTTTTTTAAGGGTTTTATCTATGCTTGTATTTTTTTAATCTAAGACGATTGGAGCTTTTATTTTATACAATGTGTTGCCCGTGACTTCGTACATGTGTTGATGTGACTTGTCGAAGTTAGCGTAGGAAATTAAGTTTTGGAAATAATGTTGAAATTGAATGGAAGGAAATTGACTCTACTTATAAGCTACAGCTATACGAAATTTAGTAAGTTAAAAAAGTTATACAATCCATGTATCTAATTCTTCCAATTCAAAATCCAAAAATCTAATAATTGCTTTTAAAACAATATTTTATGTAATCATGTAGTTTTATTTATTTATTTATTTGGTGTTATAACACATCTTATTACCGAATTTGACCCTTTCAAGTAATGAGTAAAAATTTGTCTATGACTAAGTAATAGAGTTCTGCGAGACCTTGTTGTTCCTTCCTGTCGACTATCCTAACCTTGGATCTGGAGCATGACTGAGTCATTATGGCAGCCTCTGTAATCTAGTAGTCCGGCGTCGGACTTGATATCTTGATGTCCCGAGTTCGGTCATCGGGTCGGGAAACAAAAACTAGAAAACATATATTTTCAATTTTCTTATAAAAATAACGTTTCCTGAGATTGGATATGTACCCGGTTGGTGAAAGGCTTGCTACCTGTGATAGGTGGCAAGCCTTTCGTTTTCCTCTCTCCACCTCCATCTCTTTCATAATGAAAGGCCTGTCCTAGAGTCTTTATTAAATCAAAGTTTCTTGACATACTTGTATTGTGACTCTACCAAATATTTTCCTGCTACCCACTAAGCACTACAATGGCTAGTTACAAGTCCAAGGTCAAAAGTTCCAAAGATTAGCAAAACAGGTACACAATTCCCTCTGTTTTGGCCCGTCTGGATTCATTTTGATTTTCCCCATGTTTTTCCGGGTTAGTTAAGTAGAATAGACCATCTGCCTCTCTGCTAGGTAGCTCATAACAGAATAATGTAGGTTAAATAGGTATCTTCACGCTCATATCCCCGAAGAAATAAGCAGAGGCGCAATCAGGGCACCCAGAAGACACTAAGTCCCACAATGTAATAGGTGACAAGCCTATCGCCAACTGGGCACATATCCCATCCCGATCAACGTTTTTTTTTATTAAAAAATTGTAAAAACCCAATTTTCTTTTAGTTAGGCTAACCTGGGACCTCATGCAGTCAAGTCCAACAACTTAACCGCTAGACCAAAGAGGCAGTTTTTTGTCAGTACAAGTAAATGTTCATTAGGTTGTCACTAATTGATGTGTTTAACTAAAAATGCTGTATTAATCAAAACCGGTCAACTCGAAGGAAGAAGTAGTCATAGTCGCAGACGTTGGTTATAAAATTATAAGGATGTTTTTGCTGGCATATTTAGATATTGTTCTGAAAATAATTAGGATCATAGTTCAGAAACGAAATCCTTCTAATAAAACCAGACCAGAATCAGTTCATTACTTTTTCTTCGTTGTCAAACAGACAAACCTATAAACTGCTAAGGGCCGCTTGCAATTTCCTGTGCTAAGTTTAATAATTATTTGAATCTTGGTAAGATTCTAATTCAAAGTTAAATTTTTAACCTAGGTATCAGGGGTGCTTTTAGATTGTTTTAAGGTTATGTGAGATCTCATGGTGAGATCTCTTTCTAATTATAAATCTATCAATTTGAGCGTACGTATGATTAATATACGTTTGGTGTTCGGGAGACGGGAGTTTTCGGCGCCCCACACATGACGGTTCCCGGTGCCCGCTGCTCTCGCACCGCCCTAGGGTCGCCGCTTCCAGGAGTGTGCATGTGCCATGAATCCCAAAAATCTTTAGGTCAATTACTTTACTGGAAATATTTTTAATGCACATATAAAACTAGTTCTTCTGCGATTTCATAACATCAAATAACCCCTTGAATTGATACATTATATGTATCGATAGGATAGAAATATATTTTTTGAACCTACTCCAAAAGAAAGGAAGCTATCAATTCGGCTGCACATATTGTTGTATGTTTTTTTTATTACTCGGCAACTAGCGATTTTGATATTCCATTATCAAAAGTATCAAGAGTGTCCGAAACACCAGTGTTTGCATGAAAAGGGTAATGAAAATGGATGTAGCCAGAACGGTCTTTTTTTTATAGCATTGGAAGGCAAACAAGCAGACGGATTTCCTGATGGTAAAAAATTCCCGCCGCCTAAAGACACCAAAGGTGGTAATGGTGCGTTGACAACCAGAGGCCGGGATGTTAGGCCTCAAGCAAAAGTAAGTTAACCGGCTACCTTACCCTCCGAATTGGAACACGTCATGACGTTATGGCGACAGGAATAGGTAAGGCGGTGGTAGGTACCAATCCGGGTGAGTCGCTGCGAAACTCTACCATCTAGTCAGATGTCAAGGTGTTAATGACGGCAAGCCTTTGCTCGCCTTTTACGAGCTGCCTGGCACAGGAAGGCAGATGGTCTATTTTACAAAGGAGCCCGGACCAACACGTAAGGGAGTTAACGTGAAGATACGTAGGTACATCGATTTTGATGGCTATTATGTTAAAAGGTTCGGAATGCATACTGTACGTCTCAATAACGACTTATCGGATTGTAAAAATAATTATAAGGAATCACTTCGGAATCATGACCTACTTTCGGAAAAAGAACTATCGAAGATTGTAATGAAATTGGAGTCGATTTTTTGCAGTTTGCTTTTAAGTTATTTAGTAAAACATTGTTTTAAATTCAAAATGTGCAATTGTGACGAATAATCTGAATAGTTGCAAAGATGATTGATGGTCCGTCCGCGACTAGGATGCTCTCATACATCCTCGCACTTTTCTTACGCAACATGTAATTTGCCACCGGATGAACAGAGCGGTTCACTTTAATTCTTTTATATTTGCAATCTTGCTCAACGTCTTACGTAATTCCAGGACCAATACGACGTTCAACATTTTGCAATTTTAGTTATTACACAGTCTTTTGCGCAGTTGCACTGACCTACCGTTGATGTGTTGGCAAATTTGTGCATTTGCTAAAATACTAACTTAATCTATGGAGGAGTCATTATTTATTACGATATTAAGAGCTTAAAGAATTCCTTTGCAAAGTTACGATATCAAGATATTCACTACTTAACGCGTTTGCTTAGTGCATACGTTATACCCCCCCGAGGGTCCGAGCCTTGTCGTGGCGGGGGGGCTGAGTAACTGGGGTCGAGCCGGGACCCCGGTGAAACCAATACGGACCAGGGAGGGCGC